>CAUYSK010082872.1:0-12382 GCA_963575035.1 Avahi laniger | reverse complement strand
TGAGACCTTACAAGCCAGAAGGGATTGGGGTGCCATCTTCAGTTTTCTTTGTATCCTGCAAAACTGTTTCATATATGAAGGAGAAATAAAGACTTTTCCAGATAAGTAAACACTGAGGGAATTTGTCAAGACCAGACCCGTCCTGCAGGAAATATTCAGAACTACATTATACCTGGATCAGCAAAATAGTCATCCACCAGAGTAAAACCACCGAAAAGCTAAAGCTCATAGCTCATATAAAACAACAGTACAAGAAGTAAAGCAAAGCAAAGTACTTCCCAACAGGATGAACAGAACAGCATCCCACATATCAATTCTATCAATCAATGTGAATAGTTTGAATTCCCCACTCAAGAGACATAGGCTGGCTGTACAAGCCAAACGTCTGATGTCTCCAGGAAACACATCTAACCCACAAGGACTCATACAGACTCAAGATGAAGAGCTGGAAAAAAATATTCCATGCAAATGGAAACCAAAAGAAGGCAGGTGTAGCTATTCTCGTATCAGGTAAAATTGACTTTAAATCAACAAGAGTAAAGAAAGACAAAGATGGTCATTATATAATGGTAACTTCTTTAGTTTTGCATGATGTCAGTATGGATTAAAGAAAGACCTTGGTAGACTCAAACAAGTCATTTTGATGTCAGAAGTTATAAATAGAATTACATTTGCTCTTATCGGAGGTGGTTAAAATACTTTAAATCATTCATTTTATTTAATTTACCTGTTTGACAATCAAAAGAGAAAGAACTAAGGTTGTTTAGGGTAAAAAATACAGTATAACTTCAAAAATGGTCATATTATCTAAGCTTCCCAAGGACCTCTTCCCAAAACAAGTTTTGTTCCAATTAATTTATAAGAATCATTTGTGATTTATTTCCTATGGGCGATTCTCAGGAAAATTGGAGCAGCACATTTTCTAACTTATTTTGAAAATAGAACCTCAGTCAGTTTTGGTCCATCTCAAAACTGCATGGCAGAGATGCCCATAAATCAGAAATGCTACTATTTGAGAAAAAGAGTAGAAAACTTGGCCTCTGTGTTTTTTTATCTAAAAACTCGTTTTCATGTAGTTACTCTAGGTCTACGCCACATGTGCTCTTAGGAAATCATTTCAATGAAAACACATTTTGCATTTAGTGATGCCCTCATGCATGCAGTTTTTGGCAATTATATACACATTAAAAAATGTAAATCCTGGAATATATAATACATAGGATCATAATTAGGTATAGTTTGCCACATATTTATTCAAAAATTAAATGTAAATTTCCAATTCTAAGAAAATATCAGAACTTTCTCATCATGTTGATTTAGGGTCCTACCTTATATTTCCAACTAAGAGTTTGATTTATTAACTATCTCTTATGCATGCTAAATCTCTCTGTAATCAGGTCACATAAGGATGTTAGAGGAGATAAAATATTTGCAAATTTGGTTGTTTATTCCAAACACATTTTGAGATAAATTTACCTATGTATGTGTACCATGATAAAATAAGCACCGTCCATTTGTATTGTCTCTAAATTTCTAGATCAAGTGGACAATCTCACCTACATATGAGATGACAGGTGAAAGTAACTTCAACAAACCTCTAAACTCAATTCCAATTCCAATTTCTTTCACACTGTGTTCAATTAAATGCCCAATTAATTTAAATGGATAGACTGTAAATAAAGCAATGCACATGATTATCATCTAATTAGCACTGGCCAGCATTATAATGTGCTCATTAGTAAGCTGTATGGTATCCTAAGGCTCATAATGAGTAATCAGGGTACACATGA
Source organism: Avahi laniger (assembly GCA_963575035.1). Taxonomy (NCBI): domain Eukaryota; kingdom Metazoa; phylum Chordata; class Mammalia; order Primates; family Indriidae; genus Avahi; species Avahi laniger. The sequence continues at coordinate 10,592 of CAUYSK010082872.1, read as the reverse complement.
TTGACATGTAGCTGTCTGGATGCAACTAAACCCAACAAATCAGAGCTAGGACAAAATGTGTCACATAAAAAGAAAGAAGAATACAGAGCCAGTTGGTAAACTGGCAATTTCCTCCTTTCTATAATTCAGACACAGCTCCTACTCTCAAAAACAAAGAAATAAATGTGAGAACAACAGAACACCTGGAAATAGAAAGGGAAATGTTTAGCCAAGATGACACAGAACAAGTGCCTACAATTATTAGAAAAGATTACAAAAAAAAAAAAAAAGAGAAAATCTTCGTGGTATCTTATTGGTTGAGAGTGTAGATTTCTGATATATGAAGTATAGAATCAAAGTAAAAGAAGAGCAATGTTTTCATAAAATTTCTTGAAAGGTGACAATGTAAATAATTATTGAATATACCTGATGATAATGTTCATAAAGCATTTTATAATTTAGAAAGCATTTTGCCTTCCTAGTTTCGGCATGTTATTGTGACATCATTTGGCAGGCTGCAGGGCAGGGACATGATAAGTCACTATGGCAGGTATTGGCTCACTCAACAGCCAATCCTGCAACCCTTTCCTTTGCTTTCCCCTGGTACGGCTAGAAAAAAAAGTATTTACCTTCTCAGACTCCTTTGCAGCTAGAGGAAATATAGGTACAAAGGCCCTGTGTAGGCTGTCCCTTCCTGAATAAAGCCTGGGTAAAAGAAGGCCTATGTCCCTTCTCCCTTTCTTCCCTCCTGAATGCTCAGGAGCCATGCTGTGATCATTTGGACAAAAGCCACACATAACAACAGAGCAGGAAGGTAGACTGAGCCTGATTCCTGGACATCCTTGAGCGGCTCTCCAGCCTGGGTTGCCTGCCTTCAGCCATCTTGTTACAGGAGAAAAAGACACCTCTCGCTTGTTTAAGCCACTGAAGTAGATTTTTGTAGTTTCATTTGTTATTGTTGTTAATTATGGATTAACACAATCTTAATAGACACAGTTAAATTTTTACTAATAAAAATCCTGAAACATAAGTATAGAAAAGTATTGACTTGTGCTTAAATAATTTTCAAATATGATCTTTATATCTAGAGATATTCCAAAAATATTCATTGAAAGAGGAATTAATCAGTCTTTGTTCAAATATCTCTGCTATGGGAAGAAGATATCACTGGAGAGAAGTCCTTGCAAATCATTCTAGTGGTTTTCCCAGAATATTCCACATACCCTGCTTTAAATGAAGGAAGTTTTTACTTAGGCACTCGGCGTTTTGTAATTATACATTCTCATCCTTTCACATGACAAAATCGGTGTTAGACGGGGAATGATCTAGATTCCCTTGGCAGAATATGCCAAAGTTGAACAACAAGAAGAGGATGAATTTGAAGAGGGGGCCAGGGTAGAAGAGATGGGGAATAAAGTGACCAGTTAATTTATAGCTGGATACAGTCACAAACAATTCTTCAAGCCCACAGGCCAAGAGATATCTCTGAGTCCACCCAGAGCTGTGGCAGGTGAGCCCAGAACCAGTGGAGTTTCCCCCACCCCTGCCCAGAGAAGAGCCCATATTGAACCCTTGCATCTCTAGCAGCTAAAGGGACTTAACAGATGCTTGTCAGGTGGGTGGGAGAATTAGAAAAGAAAAGCATGGACGGAAAGGGCCTAGTTAAGACCAAGATTTTAGAAGCTTTTAGGAATTGGATCTCTAATTTTGATCATCCTTGAAAATCTTGGCATCGTATAACTTGGTGTTAAAGTTGTGTTGCATTCAGGAAGCACACTTCAATAGCCACAGGGAATGAAAAAGTAAATTTTATTTTATGTCTTTGAGAGATCCATAATTAGTCCGCAACAATGTGACGGAGATGCTGTTTTAAACTTGCAGTCACTCTCCTCACTCAGCACAGTAGGGCAGGCACTGAAACCCTCCCTCCCACAAAGCTAAGTTTCCTTCTCCTTCCTTTCTTCTCACTCAGCCTGTTATGTTATCTGCTTAGTATCTCTTCCAGAAACAAGAATTTCCTCTTCAGGATGCTGAGGAAGGGGAAATGGAGTTGGTAAGTTAATTATAGGGTTACTTTTGCATAATAGTGAGTAGGGAGTCTATGAATATGCTCATGTTAATAATTTTGTCCTGTAACATCAGTTAAATTATCTCACATATCTATGTATCTCTTTTCATAGCTATAAAATTCAGATTCTAATTGGAATAAAATGCTTTAAAGGCTGAAATGTATTATAAAAATCCAAAATTGTTTAATAAAGTAGCCCATTTCAAAATAGACTACTTTTTAGCCTTCTTCATTGCATGTAAGTAAAATTAAAACAATATTTATACAGTACATTTGCCAAGCTTTTCCTTATCACCTTCTTGCTCCGCTTCATTGAAAAATAGACTAACAATACCTCTGGAAGTTCTACAAAGTGCTTTACAAAGAGCAAACAAAACAGAGGAAGAGGATGGACAGCCAAAGCATATTAAATTTGATCCAATGAGACTCTCAGAGTTGCAGAATGTTGCAGCTGGATCCGACCTTCCGTTCTAAGCCCATACTGAGCCCCTCAACTGAGAGCCTGGTAAACTGAGCCCACCGATGTTAAACGGCTGCTTGAGTCACAGTGGTTAGATTCAGAGTCAGACTGGAAGGGAGGTCTGATGACTGCAGTCCAGGATGCTGGTTGCTAAACTCCACGAAGTCTTTTGTGCATCTACCTGTCTTTGAACTTGCTGGCACCCGGCCGCCTGCATTCTGACACCCCTTGGGATCCACATGCGGACCTGTGGCACAAGCCTCTTGATAGACCAGAATGCACAGCGCATCAACATTCCAAAGCTAAGAGAATAAAATGCACAGTAAAATCCGAAAACTCAGGCAGGAACATTTCCTTTTCCTTTGTTGAGTCAATGCAGTCTTCATAAAGAAAGATAGCAAGAGCTCTACCATCTCTTTGATTCAAAAGATTGTAAAAAGGCAGAGTTTGGAAAGATATGTAGGAAAAAAGATCTCGAGGGTTAAATATTTTTGATACTGAATTATTGAGCTTGAAGGCAAGGGTGGTGTCGGTGAAGGGCAGTGATGAGTGAAGGCAACACCCACATTTAGAAAACTTCCACTAACAGCAGGACGTACCAGCAAGGATGACAATCTGGCCAGCAGTCTTCACAAGACAAAGCCTGAATCCTGGAAACAGCCAGTTCTTTGGATAGGTAGGTGTTAGAGAGGGATTGGCCCCATTGCTGCACGAGGGTAACTGAGAGCGAGAAGAGAGAAGCTCTTTATCTTCACTAGCTGTGGGTTTCTCTTCCAGGCACACATGTGGCCTGCTTCCCCTGCGGAGCGCCCAGATCCTCCCGTGGAAGTGGTTTCAGCGCTCACCTGGCCAGCACTGGCAACGGGCTGACGTGATGCCAACTCCTGCGCTCCTCCCGGCAGCCCCTGGTCTGCGCCACGAGCCCCACTCGGCAGGACCACAGCTCTGCCTTCTCTCACCCCTGCCCCTGTCCTGGCAGCTCCCTCAGAACATACTGATCTTTGGAAAAATATCACAGCTTTTGAACTGGAGACAGATTCTCTTCAGAAGTCACATGGGAAAATGTTAGAAAAAATAAAAAGGTTCTAAGACATTTAAAAATTCAAAACAGAAGACAATTAATCGGTTTTACACTAACCTTTATAACCTCGATCTTTGAATTTTTTCACTCCTTTACAGCAATCACTTCTGTGCTGCCCAAAGAAATGAGATGTGATTCTTTCTGAGTCATTACTGTGATCTACATCAAAGGAGAGCAAAGACAGCAATTAGTACTCCACACTAAACCCGCCTCAAATTTGACATAAATTGCATTTGTCCTTTGCAGAGCTGGAAATGAAAGTACTTTTAATTCCTAGAATTTTCTCAGGAGTTTCTGTCATTTGGCAGACATTTCTGGAGTTGCTGCTTCTTACAGATCTTTTCTACTGTTAACTTCAAAAACAACAACAACAAAATGAAGACTTAAAAAAATTAACAAATGGCACCACATCACCCTTCAGAATGGAATCACCATCTGAAAGTATTAGAGAGGAGGGGAGGGAAAAAGTTATTAATAGAAATACAACCTTAATTTTTTGGTGACCCTGAAGTAGGTGCAGGAATTCATCCCAGAAACTATTTGCAGTTTCTAAAGTGACTAAGACAGACCGTCCACGACAGACCGTCCACGAGAGCAAAATCCTTGGGGGCAACTAGACACTAGTGGTCCTTTTGGGAACAGTTTCTGAATATCCACAGAAGTACTGGTGTCAGGCATATGTGAGAGAAGCAGGAAAACTTGATCACAAAGTCATCCAGCCATCCAGGATGTGGTCGTGCACTTTGGGTAAAACTCCACCCAGTTTTGTAGCCCTTAAAGGGTTTCCAGGGCACGGTTCAGGGAAGGGGAACCCAGACTTGCCAATCTGAGGCAATAGCACTGAGAGTCCAGGGAGACTGAGACAGCCAGAGCTCATAGGACAGAGTGAGAGATGAGGGGGCTGAAGAGAGAGAACCCCAGGTCTGCAGAGGGTCCCTCTGGAAAATGCAGCAGGGGCTACTGTTATCCTCTTATATCAATTCATACTGATTTATGTTGTCTCACAGGAATGTGCTATGGCGACAATATACAAAATGCTTTTGTTCTGTTGTCAGGGAAAAGCACTGTGGAACTTGATTTGTGCAGTCCAATTCAGTAGCCACCAGACACATATGACTGTTTAAATTAAAATTCATTAAAAGTAAATAAAGTTTAAAAATGCAGTTACTCAGTTGCATCAGCTGCATTTCAGGAGCTCAATGGGCTCACATGGTGAGTGGCTACCATATTGGACGGCACAGATAGAGAACACCTCCGTTGTTGTTAAAAGGGCAATGGAAGAGTGCTGGAATGATAGTTTTAATATATTTAAGAATGAATCACATTTTTAAAACCAAGCCTTTTGACTTTCTTTTATACGAAGATTTTTTTGTGTATGTATATACCATCTTGATCTTAAATTTGTTTACAAATTTTGAATAAACACAACGCATTTTGAGATATAACTTTTAGTTTCAAGGACATCTTATAACAGTTTTTTAAAAATTACCCTTCTGTTATAGCGAAATGTCTAGAGCAGGCTCCAATTTAGCCTTCTAAGGCAGATGCCCAATTAATAGGTTGTCAAAGGAAAGGAAAGGAACATTCTTCCCGATAGCTAGTTTCAGTAATAATAAATTCGTTTGCATTTCTTCTCAAATGTATGTTTGATTGGACAGTTTCTCAAGTCACTTGTCTAGATCTTCTCCTCCTGAAGCTCATGATATTGCCATTTTCTCCCCAATATGTAAATATGTAGACATTTTGAATATCTGGATATAGTAACCGTGAGTTAAACGAGCTCAATTCCACTTACTTCTGATAGATAAATTGGAAGCAGAAGAGTCTTTCCCATCATTATTAAGGGCAGGCATTTTCTCCAAGGCTATGAAAAGCTGTTCCTCTTTCTGCCTAAGCAGTTTCAATTGCAAAAGCAATTTTTCGCCATATGGATCCCTCCAGGAGACTACGAATAGAGTAAAAAGGGAAACCTCTTCACATGGGGACTCTGGGGCTTTATGGCAGACAGGGGTTGAGTTGTTGGGGATTAATTATAGAAAACAACCCACACTTCATCCTGTTCCCCCTCAGAGGGTCATGTGTCACCCAACAGACAGCACTGTGGGGTGGCTGAAGAGAGCTTCTCTATGGAAACCGCCAAGGGATTTATGGTAGAGCCAAGCACTGCAGCAGAATTAATTCCCTGGCTACTAATGCCCCAGTTTCCTCAGGCCTTGTTGAGAGCTGGGTGAGATTGTGCTAGGATGGGGAATTCTTCAAGACTGACATTACCTCATATGAAACTCTGACAAAGGGCTTTTGGATAGGCATGAGATCCCTGACAAGTGCGGGAATTGTGATGAGGCAAATGCATCATAAAATGTGCAAAGACTGAAGTCATCTTCTAAAGGTACAGCAGGGCCAGCAGAGGGTGAGACTGAACAATGCAAGAGGGTTGTTGCCTTAAGAATCATTGTTCTCTACTTCTTTCACACTAAATTTCCCATCAACGTGAGACAAATTTATTCTTAAGACAATCTTTCCTCATCCCTTAGATTTTTGCTTAGGAATCATCTAATTATTGAAATCAAGCTCAGTTACCTTTTAAAACAAAGCTACTAAGTGTGTTTTATAAAAACAACAGCATATATCCTATATATACACTTGGAAAGGGGTCAATAATTACTTTGATTTTTAGAGGTTTTGTTATCCTCAATTACTATCTTGTCAATTAGCACTCATGTGAACTGTTATGTTTCCATAAATATTTATGGGTTATTTAATATGTCATCATCTAAAGTAATGCATATATTGATAGTCTTGATAAGGGTTACACAAAACATTGTGGTGGATCACAGGTCACTAAGATATGTAGCAAAATCTGACTCGAAATCCTTGTGCTTGATTGAAATGACACAGTTACCAACTTAAAATCCAGAATTACTAGGTCCAATGAGAAAATAAACTCTTACTGAGAAATTGTTACTGTAGTATTAATAGTCCATTAATAATGATTTTCTAAAGTAAAGCTATAGATATTCATCACAGTTCAGCATACATAGAGATCAATCCACCTAACAGATGCAAGCTTTAATATTTTTCCTGGTTTGGAGCAGGACTTTGAGAAAGGTACTTGATTTCTCTGGTTTTGAAAGTGTGACTCCTAAAAAATAAAGTATGGGGACATCATAGTGACAAGATAAGCCTTTTTCGGGGGTAAATAATGTTCTAGCAGAGTATCTTCAGCAGGATTTATTGAAATATTTGCAAGCATTACTGTAAAACAGACACCAGGAGTTCAGCAGAGGTTCAAGTCCAGACAGTAGCTTGGCCTATTTTGTTTTCCCTGAATATGCTTGTATATCTATAGGCAGAGCCATGCTGACCCCCTGTAGACCCTGTGTGCAGGGTATAAGTCAGTGGATGCGGTATTTCAATGTCATTTCTGAAAAGGTAGCTGATTACAAGACAATCGTCATAGACTCTAAATAAAAGCATTCACTCTTGCTGATTTTTACCTCTTGTAAATGAAGAAACAAAACAATATAATGGAAATGTGTGTCAGAATACTACGGTTCTAATTCCTATTCTGCAGGCACCATGATTACAGCCAAGTTCTTTCATCTGAATGGACCACCATTTCCTCATCTGAAAACTGAGAGGACCAGATGTGCCTGGAGTCCCCACTAAAATGCCCCGGGATCCAGAAGCAGCCTGGCCTTAAGATGTAAAGGAAGCTGATACTGGAGTCCTGTTAGGACCCTGAAGACTGTGATAAAATCCACAGTCCTGGCCTCCACTGGGAAGAGTCAGCACTCAGCTCCCATCAGTTGTTTCCAGTTGGAAATGCAGGCCCTGTGTTGCCGTATCATGAGAATTTTCAAAAAATACAGAAATTCAGAATTTTATGTTAAATATTCTGTTTTTTAAATGTCGGCAACTAATTAAAAAAAAAGCACAGTGAAGGCCGAACTAAACATAGGTGTGGGTGGGATGATGGGGCCTGCGCTGCCACGAGTGGGCTGGGGTCTGTCCCTGCTCTGTGGTTCTAACTGCCAGATGGAGAAGAGTGGTCTGGTGGCCCAGGGCAGCACGACTCTATTTAATCTTCTTTTCATTTGGTTTCATGAGCATATGAACACAGTAGGGAATCAGAGCAACCACAGTGAGTGGGATGGCTGCACTTTTACAGAAAGATAGCACATAAAATAAGTGCTCTTCGTGAGTCGGGATCTTGATGAAATGGTAGAGCTGCAGTGCGGCCAACGAGGTCCCAGCGCAGAGCAACCGGAAGCTCGGCTTATAGCCGTTTTCTCCTCGGCAACTCCTAAGGAACATTTCCGAGTTGATTGCAAAGCCCAAGCCAAAGAGGACCCCGAGGTTTCTCACGAGTCCAGCAAAAGGTGTGGTGTCAATGTGGATCCAGTCGGGGTTGGCACACCACTTTTTGGCTATGGGCACAGACCATAGCAGGTCAATGTTGAGCAGTCTGAGAAGCAGGTAAAAGCCAAGTGCAAACAGGAAGAGGAAGAGGTTGGTCTTCAGGTATGTGCTCAGGGTGGCCGTTTGGATGCCTGGAGTGTGTTCAAAGGCCTCTGCCACCAGCATGCCTGGGGATTGGAAAGAGACACTGACAATGACTATGTGTCCTTGAACTCCTCAGGAATCATGCCTCTCTGCATTAAAGAATTTAGCCATAGTTTTCAATGATAAAGGGCTTTAGACACCCAGATTCTATCAATTTTCTAAAGCCTTTTTTAGGCAGTAATTAAAAACACGTGTTTGCCCACAATGTTTTCACTATCCATGTTAGCCCAGAAGGATTGTTCTGGAGTTGGTGGCAATGAGTGATAACCCACTTTATACGTAGAACACTGATTTAGGAGCTTGCAATTAATATTTCAATTGCCATAGCCAATTAACTTAGCCTTTGCAAGGTATGTGGGGCTGAACAGTGGAAACTCAATCATGGTGATCGCTGATGCAGGAATACAAAGCAGCTGCTAAATGAAGTCCATAGTCATGGAATAATCACTTCACATGTTTCAGAGAGAATAGCATGGTATGCAGGTTGGAGGGTCATTAAGTCCCCCTACCCAAGATGCAAGCACACTGTCTGAAGTGACAGTTTGGAGTTGGACTTAGCTCTAGTCCAAGTGCAGAAAAGCCCATGTCACCAAGCAGTTATGCATTTATACCACTGAGTGAGACTGTGCCACTGTGTAAATGGAGACTGTGAGAGGTGTGTTGAACCACTTAAGCTCCAGGGTAGCATTTAGTATCAATGACTTTGCAGAATTACCTCTGAAATTGAAAAACTTATTTCCAGGGAGAACCTGACACCACTAAACAAATGAATCCAAAGCTTGCAAATGACACAACTAAAGGTAAGTGATCATATTTACCACCAATTACTCCAAGAATAACTTGATGAGGAAAATGTGTTGCTATGAATACTCTGGAGATGCAGACACTGATTTGAATCAACCAAAAAAGACTCCAAAGAAATGACCAGGTCAGTCTACGATGGAAGAATAGATACAAGTGTAAAAAGCAAAGAAATTGTATTACTCATAAAATTAGGGGGGTGACACCAGATGATCCATCTCAGAGGACTCTTCTAGCTGTGATATAACATCATGATTCTAGAGTCTTTTTTTTTCCAAATGTTGTTTCCATGTGCTCCACAGGATTTAAAAGCTTCAGCAAAGATGTTTCTACATTTCTTAATGCATTAAATTTAACCAGTGCTATATCCTAAGATTTCAATAAATGCTAAAAAGGAAGCTAATGTGACATCTTTAAAAATAATGATTATTGTTTTAATGGCGTAGGGGAAATTCAAGTTTGGGGGAATTACTAATGTCCAGAATGACCAAGAACAAACCATGTATGTTTTTACACCCTGTCCTATGTGCTTCCTCCTTACCCTCCTCTCTCAACCTTTCTTTGCTTGAAGAAAACTCACTGGAGAGGCCGCTGCCACTCAGATGAAAAGCTCATGAGCATTCCAACAAGGGCACATTTTCATTTGGTCTAATTTTATGGACTCTCAAGAGTACTGGTTCCTTGTTTCTTGAGATGGAGAAAATAAGGAACAAGGGAATTGACCTGTGGGTTATATACTTTGGATTAGAAGCAGCAATATGCAAAAAAGAAAAAAACCATAAAAAATATTAGAACCAAGCAATGCATGTCATTAAAAAAAAAAAAGTGTTAGCAGTATCGAGTTTCAGGAATCCGTGAATGGTTTGTTCCCGATAAACAGACCAAAATTTGGTTACAGAAAAATTAAGAAATAGAAATGAGACTTCCAAAGAGGAAATAAGCAGGGGTTATCCATACAGAGGAAGAATAAACAAGGAATTGGTAATGCGAAGGTAAGGAGTAGGCACACAATAAATTTTTATAGATGAAAGGAAAAAAGGAGGTATGAGAATTTTTTTTTCTTAGGAGAAACATATATTTTTCCAGATTTGGTAATTGGGGGAAGGAATGAATTATAGAGAAAAGGCAAGGCTTATCTAGATTCCTACTCTGAAAATTGTCTATGGATAGAAAATGCTAACTTCTTTAAATTATAACACCTTTGTACTATTGTTGTTGTTTCGGGTTGGATAATGAATACATTAAGGCATACAGGCCAGTCTCATTAGAATAAACTTTAAAGATGCCCAAATTCCTTTGGTCATTTGTTTCTTATATCATCCAATACTACTCTTAAAAGTAGAATATGTAGGCCAGACGCGGTGGCTCACGCCTGTAATCCTAGCTCTCTGGGAGGCCGAAGAGGGCGGATTGCTTGAGCTCAGGAGTTCAAAACCAGCTTGAGCAAGAGTGAGATCCCATCTCTACTAAAAATTAGAAAGAAATTATCTGGACAACGAAAAATATATGAAAAAAATCAGCCGGGCATGGTGGCACATGCCTGTAGTCCCAGCTACTCGGGAGGCTGAGGCAGGAGGATCGCTTGAGCCCAGGAGTTTGAGGTTGCTGTGAGCTAGGCTGACACCATGGCACTCTAG
>CAUYSK010082869.1:0-45007 GCA_963575035.1 Avahi laniger | reverse complement strand
ATATATATATATGGTTCTTAATATTTTGGGGGGCTTAACTTAGCTTAATGCATATTTTGAATTTATCTTGCATACTATAATTCTTTACCATTTTTATACCTGGGCTAGGCCTAACTGGTATTCACAGAGGATTTAGGATTTTTGAAATCTTTATTCAGTCTACCTGAATCATCAAATAGGCTGGATACAGACTAAAAAGTACTGATTTAGTTTAATAGTGAAAATATCCTCATATTTTGATATAATATTTCTTAAGTATGGTACAGATTTGATTCCTAGGCATGTACTCTACTAATAGTTCTATATTTTGAACATTATTATCTATATTAAGCTTATGCATCTTTATGATGTTGATGCAATGACTTTGTGTGTAACTTATTTTATAAGTTGTAGAGAAGTGAACAGTTGTTATAAATATGAAAATTTACAGATCAATTGCTACTTTGAGTTATTTGATTTATTAGCTCTGTAGGTTTCTTCTCAGAAGGTGGGAAATAAATTAATCTGCTTTGACATGTTACATGGACAATTCTAGAATGTGTACAGATATCCTGAGAAATGAAGTGGTGTATTTCTTTTAAGAAGACCCTACCTTAGGCCATCCTGAAATAATTTTGATTATGAGGAAATCTATCAGAACATAATTATACATATTGACAGATAATAATTCCTGCTTCTGACTCTTCACCTGCATTTGCTGGGAATGGTCTGTGACTTTTCTTTTACTTTGGATCTGTTATTGGTTTATTTCCTACTTACTTGTATACTCATTTACTCTGTCCCTACCCTGTGCCATCCTTGAGCCTCAAGCCTGTCTCTTGCTCCACTTTGGCTTTCTTGGTACAGACTTGATACGATACTCGAACTCAGCGTCAGCTGGTGTCCTTGGTCCCTGTTGGTGTTCGTTTCTCAGTGCCTCACCCTAGTTCCCTAGAAATTAGCCCAACCCTTGCCCAACAATCTCTTGGCCACCACCACCACCAGCACGGTGCCCTCACCCTTCCCATACACAAGGGTTCTGGTGCCATTACTTTAATAGGCTTAACAAAGACTAATAATAACAAATAATACACCACTTTATAATACAAAGGCTTTACACATTCATTTTGTCATTTGAGATAGTGGTTGCTGTTTCAAAACAGGAAGAATGAAGTACGAGTTAAAACAGTACTATATTTTACATAAATATTGATACATAGTCACATGTTATTTATATTTTCTTGTGATAGGGTAAGAAATCAAATATACAGGGACTCTTTCTTATATACAAAATTTGTTCACTTAGAAAAATATTGCTCTGAAAATTTTACAATTTATTAGCTGTTATTTAACAATAAGCTCTATTCATTATTAAGGAAATCATTACTTCGGTGATGTTTGTCTTATCTGATATAAAAGTGACCTCTTGTTCTTGAGATGAGAAGCGAGAACAGGAGATTGTTCATTTGGTATGGATGAAGATGAAAATAGCAACCAGAGCATTGTAGGAAAAGGGATAAATATGTATTACCTAATTCACAGGTAGTAAACCTATTAGGGAAGAAACTGCCTTTTTACGCAGTTGGTATTTTAAAATGAGGTGGCATTTGAAATGATGATGTTGATATAAATATTATATATTTTATACATTATGCATTGAGATTATATAAATGAAACCTATTTCAATATAATATTATATCCAAATTTGTATGTAGTGTACATAATCCAAATTGTGGATTTTGATAAGTATTTCTTTAATCATATCAAATTTGCATGTTTTCTTTTACTCATTTCATCTTTGATTGTTCATAGCAATGTGAATGATGTTAAATTTTTATGGTGTTTATATAATAATCATTCCACATATTAATGTCATCAGAACTGAGAGGCTTACTGGCTTATCTTCTAAAAATACCATTAATGCCTTGAGATTTTTCTCATTCCAACTTAATACAGTTAAATGGATGGCTTCCATTTTGGAAAGGAAAAGTCTTATTTCTACAAAAGGACTAGATATTCCTTCAAGTTTCTTTAATTATGTTAAATCATTAGCTCTTGGCATGCTTTTTTCATAATAGTATGTGTATGTATGGGAACCATGATCTTATCTAGCTTTTTGAAATGAATCAATGGGATTAAACATTTAAAAGGATAAAAAACTATGTAAAGCTATGCTATGAAAGAAAAAAATCTTTGAGTATGCTCTTCCCATATGGTTTTCTAGTTAGATACTGTAGCTATTACATAGGGGGAAAGTTGTAGAGGTGAGATATTGACTCTTGTCACTTCTAAAGAGTTGTATTTTGTAGCATGGATTATTTGGCTAAACTCTCTTCACAAACTAAAATTTCCTATAATCTTATGAGGAATATGGATGCTAAATATGTATATGATATATTTTGTATAAGCATACAGACAGACACACACACACACACACACACATACACACACACACGAGATTTACTAGAGTATTTTGATTAGAAATCTAAAACCTGCATACTCAAGCTTCAATTTCTAAGAAAATATTATCAACTTTGTTGATTATTGATCTTATCTTCCTTTTTTTAAATCTACCAGAAATAACCTATTTAAACAGTTTATTGGGCAGGCATTACTATTTCATCATATGTCTTAATAAGTGACAGTGTACACATTTTAAAATCATATTTTAGTTGTACCTTAAACATCAAAATTGAGAATAATGATAAATTGTTAATTTGCCTATTCGTTTAGTCAACTATAAGAAACTGATTCTGTGGAAAGGACTAAAGTAATAAAAATAGTCTGTTAATTCAATTCTCCTTCAATTTTCAAAGAAAATTGCCTTATAACTATAAGGCATTCTCAGGCAATATTTTACTGTTTATTTCTGCACACTGGTATGTAATGCTTAAGAGAAGGTAAGCACATCTTGTAGTATAGCTTGAAGTCTGGTAAATTGATGCTTCTCAATTTGTTCTTTTTGCTTAAGATTGCTTTTACTATACGGAGTCTTCTCTGGTTCCATATGAAGCGTAGAATTATTTTTTCTACATCTTCAAAAAATGATGTTGGTATTTTAATAGAAATTTCATTGAATCTGTAGATCACTTAATTCTCAACAAAATCCTAGCAAACTGAATTAAAGTGCTTATCAAAAAAATGATCCATCATGACCAAGCGGGGGCTTCATCGTAGAGATGCAAGGGTGGTTCAACATATGTAAATCTATAAATGTAATTCACCACATAAATAGAAGCAAAAACAAAGACCATATGATCCTGTCAATGGATGCAGAAAAAGCATTCAACAAAATTCAGCACCATTTTATGATAAGAACGCTTAACAACATAGACGTAGACAGGACTTACCTAACAATGATAAAAGCCATATATGACAGACCCACAGCCAACATCATACTGAACAGTGAAAAACTGAAACCATTCCCGCTTAGAACTGGAATCAGACAAGGTTGCCCTCTATCACCGCTTCTATTCAACATAGTGCTGGAAGTCCTATCCAGAGCAATCAGACAAGAGAAGGAAATCAAGGGCATCCCAGTGGGGTCAGAAGAGGTCAAATTATCGCTCCTTGCCGACGATATGATCTTATATCTAGAAAACCCCGAGGATTCTGCCATGAGACTACTAGAATTGAAAAACAAATTCAGCGAAGTCTTAGGTTACAAAATCAATGTACAGAAATCAATAGTATGCCAACAACAGTCAGACTGAGAACCAAATCAAAGACTTAATACCCTTCACAATAGCAACAAAGAAAATAAAATACCTCAGAATATATTTAACTAAGGAGATAAAAGACTTCTACAGGGAGACCTATGAAACACTGAGGAAGGAAATAGCAGAGGACATAAACAGAAAACCATTCCATGTTCGTGGGTCAGCAGAATTAACTTCTGAGATTTAAAATGTGCAAATTGTACACTTCCAATGCAGAATTACAATGATAGTGTGCATTTGAAATGGTGATTATGCTTGTCTCCCCATATCCTCCCCTTTAGCTTTGTAGCTATTCTATTTAATGGTAAATACTGAAAAGGGCAAGGCAGTTGCCCAGAAACACATGCATAATAATTATAATTGCCAACCCTTATTATGTATTACTCTATGCCAAGCACTGTTGCCAGCATTTTTCATAGATTGTTTTATTTAATCTCAACTCCATGCATAGGTAACTGTTTTTATGCCCATTTTAGAGATGATTAAATTGAGACGCAGAGTGATTAAATAACTTGTCCAAGGTCATGTGCTTAGTTAGTGGCAAAGTGAAAACACAAACTGAAAAAGTCTGATTCTACAGCCTACATATTCCACTTCATTGGAGCTTATTGGCTTTGAGGCAAATCTGTAATTTATGAGCTGGTCATACTTTGCACTCATTCAGTAAATATTCAGTGAGTATTTTGTACTGCAGGTTAAAGAATTCTTTTCTGCATGATAGGGTATTTAAATGTTATCAAGAAAGGCAGATTATATAGATCAAAGAGTAGGTCGGAAGTCAAGTGTACCCTCTTCAAATCTGGACTGTGCCATGATTAGCTGTGTGACTTTTTAAAAGTCAGTTCCCTCCATCCTTCAAGCTTTGAGTTTCCTTATTTGGGTGATGATGTTTTAAGTATCTTATGCCTTTAACAGTCTATGATACAAGGTTTTTCCAGTATCACTCTTGCTTAAACATGGTATCAGTTGAAACCTTCAGACCCAGGCAATGGATGCTCTTTCTCCATTTCCATTGCAAAATCCTCCTTGCTTCAATCTTAGAATGATGGATACTCCTTCGTGATCTCATCTAGTCTCTGAGCTTTAGGTACCATTGTTATTGGGAAGATTCACACTTTTGTCTCCAATCTAGGCATTTTTCCTGATCTGCAGACATCTAATTCATTGGCAATTCTGTTGGCTCAGCCCTTAAAATATAACAATTTAACCAATCCCAGTGCCTTTATT
Organism: Avahi laniger; assembly: GCA_963575035.1. Taxonomy (NCBI): domain Eukaryota; kingdom Metazoa; phylum Chordata; class Mammalia; order Primates; family Indriidae; genus Avahi; species Avahi laniger. Next base: position 40,082 of record CAUYSK010082869.1, on the reverse strand, counting down.
GCCACCACCTTTGGCCTAGGGGACTTCATCTCTATCCGGGAGATTGCTGTAGCCTCCTAACTTGTCTCCCTATGGTATTTTCTCTGCACAGCACCCAAAGTGATCATTTAAAACTTAAGCCAGATCGTGTTGCTCCTCTGCTCAAACCTGGCTTCCCATCTCACTCAAAGTAAAAGTCATAGTCCTTGCAGTAGCCGACAAGTCTCTACATGGTCAGACCCTTAGTTGCACCTTTGATGTTGCATCCTATTTGTCTCCTCCCCAGTTAATCTCGCCTAGCCAAAACAGCAGTTGTGGTCTTTGAATACACCAGACACACACTGCCTTAGGACCTTTGCATTTACTTTCCCCTCTGCCTAGAATGTTCATTTCTCAAATGTCTGCATGACTTACTCCCTCATCTCCTTCAGGACTTTTCCAAAATATCTTTTGAATGAGGCTTTCCCTAACCACCCATTTTACATTGCATTCATTTCCCACCCCCCAGAACACACTCCTTATGTGTTTTATTTTGCCTGATATTAATGAACGTCATCTAGCATATTAAATTTTACTTTTTTGTTTTGTTACTTTTTTGTATCAATTAGTATGTGAGTATTATGAAGATACAGATTTTGCATGTTGTTATTTCAAAATTGTATACTCACTGCCTAGAACAGTGCTTGGCACATGTTAAGCACTCAATAAACATTTGTTGAACTAATGTATGAATGAATGGATGAATGAATGTATCTAAGTTTTATTAGGAACCTGTATCTTCATTTGAAAATGATTACAAGTTAGTGTTGGCCTCTTATTCTGGTAGGTAGGGCTGATGAGTCAATGTATGCTGAAATGAAATTTCTCAGGATGTAGGCAGGTAATATAAAAGTATGGAGTGTTTTGGGTACAAAGCAATACAGAGGTGGGGACTGAGATAAACCACAGGGTTAAATCCCCATCTGGGGGTACTCTTCATTGCTGTCCTAGGCAATTGACGCCTTGCAATTTGACTTAGAAGAAGCAGCTGGAAATCCAGATTTTTATGAGAGCTCTAGCAATTCAGAAATGTTGATTTCCAATTCAAAATTTCATGCAGGTCAAACAAAACATGCCTTCTAGCCAGACTCAACTTGTGGACTGCCAATTTGAGAGCTCTGGTAAAAGAAGCATAAACCTCAGAGATCTACCTATTTTAGCAAATCTTATCTGTTTAAAATATCATGAGAAAAATTTTTAAAATAACTTCAGTAGGAAATATGTAGGACGTGAAACACCAATTAAATCAAGAACGTTTGGTGAAAAATAATTCCTAGAATCTTTTGAAGTGTTTCTGGCTCCCTTTGCTATTTTTCTTAAGTGCTATTCACAGGGGTAGAGACCTGATCTATGATATTGACAGTCTGATTGAACCAAGAAACAAATAAAATGTATTGAGATCCCATTATATGCATGCACTGCTCTAGGTGGCAGGGTTACACAGACAAAGACACAGAAGTACATCTTCATATGAAAGTTCTGCTGCATTTGCAGGGGAGAGAAGAGTGACAGATAATCATCAGATTAGCTAATGAAAAGGGCAATTTTACATAGATCTAAGTGCTATAAAGACATAAAACAAAATGTTCTGATAGAGCGCTAGGGTAGGATGTTTTCTAGTTTACACTGAGAGTTGATAATGAAGGTGTCTTGGAGCAGAGAGCAAACTGACAAGAAAACAACCATTCAAAGATGTGCGTAAGTTTCTAGACAGCAGAGATATTAGGTGAAGAAACCATAAAGCAGAAAGGAGCTTACTGTGTCTGGAGAACAGCAGACTGGACAGAGGGGCAGGGGTGCAGTGGGGGAGAGGTGGATAAGGTTAGGGAAGTTGGTCCCTATGGCTTTATTCTTTGTCTTTCACTCTGCCTTTTTCTGTGCTTCAGTTTGCTATGTCTTCAAGTTCGCTGATCTTTTCCACTTCAGTGTCAAATCTGCTGTTAATCCAATCCAATGAACTGATTTTATTTTACTTTATTTATTATATTTTATTTTATTTTAGAGACAGGGTCTCACCTTGTTGCCCAGGCTGGAGTGCAGTGGCATGATCATAGCTCACTGTAACCTTGAATTCCTGGGCTCAAACGATGCTCCTGCCTCAGCTTCCTGAGTAGCGGAGACTACAGGTGTGTGCCACCACGCCCAGCTAATTAAGAAATTTTTTTTTGTAGCGAAGGGATCTCACTATGTTGCCTAGCTGACCTCTAACTATTTTATATATTCTGTTCTTTAACTTTAGAAATTCCATTTAATTCCTTTTTTAATACATTTCATTTCTTTTTATTATATTCATGTTTTCACTTAAATTCCTGAGTGTATTTATGATATGGTTTTAATATCAGTTTATCCAAATTATATCCTCTCTATTATTTGTGTGCCTGTTTCTAATGACTGATTTTTCTCCTGGTTACATTTTCTTTGCATGACTAATAACATTTTATGGGATGCTGTTGACTGTCTGAATTTTATTGTCTTTTTTTATGGAGTGTTAAACCTTGTTTTAGAAAGCCATTAAGTAACTTGCAAATCAGCTTACATTTTAGAGGCTTGTTTTTAAGTGTTATTAGAGTGAGGCTACTATAGCCCTTAATCTCGTTTTAGTTTTGCCTTACCATTAAAATGTGAACTGTCAGAGTCTCAACTAAATGCCCCAGGTATTCAGTGAGGTGTCTGCACTCTGGCTAGATGGAATGCAAATGTCTTCTAGCTCTGTGTAAACTCTGCACGTTGTTAAGATTACAACTCATCAGTTGGTCTTTTTTTTTGCCCAGTCATGTGGTGTTTCAACCTGCGGATATGCAGTTTAATATTTAGCAACTATATAATGGGAACTCATGCAGATTTCGGGAGCTCTTTTTCTACATACCTCTGTTATTTCCAGTACGCTGCCTTGCATATTGCAATCACCTTAACCTTCCAGAACTCTGATATCTGACTTGGTAAGTAAGGATGTCCTTTCCCCACATCACAATCCAGAAAGTGACTCTGGACAGAAAGTTGTCATCGTTATAGTGCTGACCTTCTTTGTTTCCCTTCTTTCCTTGATTATAGTCCTTGGCTGCCTTTGTCTGACATCAAAAATCAAACATTTTATATATTTGTCTGGATTTCTATATGTTTTATATAGTAGGGATGTCAGTTACAAATTCTTCAGCATGGGCAGGAACATATGACCATGAGAAAGATTTTTTTTTTTTTTGGGTAACATTTTATTATGGATAGTTTCAAATGTATGCAAAAGTAGAGAAAGGACCCTCCTGAACTCTTAAACCTACCATCCATCTTTAGCAATTAACACCAAAGTGCCAAACTTGTTCACCGGTACCCTCCTCCAGGGCCCCTCACCCATATAGATTATTTTTAAACAAATCATGAAAAAGTATTTAGAGGAAGAAATGGCAAGACAATACTGTATGAAAGAAAAAAACTGACAGGAGAGAAAATAGTATTTATTGAATCCCTACTTTATTTACTTGGTACTTATTCTTGAATTTTAGATTTAACCTGTTTTTACCATTGAAACCTTACAGCTTAATTTAGTCTTTTTGAACACTACCAAAGACATTTTTCATATATATTTGATTTGTGTCTTTATTTTTTTTGCCAAAAATCATTATTATTTGGCTAATAGTTTCAATAGTTTATGTACCTCATACATTGTCTCATCACATTGTGATCTAATTTGGCTGAAATTACAAACATACAATAACCTTACAATTCATTGACTCCCTTAGAGATGAACAGTAATCTCTTGTTCAAAAGAAAGTTGTGTTGAATTTTTTTATTTTGATGAATATTCTGGAGCTTAAAAAGGTAAACAGTGAAACAACATGGTAAACGTTCTAAAATAATATAACACTTAATATTTAGTGGAAAAAATTACACATGTTCATATACATTATAATTTGTGGTATTTATTCCACATTTTTTCATAAATGGTTAGGAATGTCATATACATACATATAAAAGTAGTATAACATAGATAATTTGAGGAATATCTTAAAAGAAATCTAGAAAAAAATAATGTGAATAATTTGTCTAACAGATTAGTGGGAATATATTTTTTCTTATAAAATTTTCTTTAACATTGTTTCATCAATAAATAAACATTAGAAATAAGTGCAAAGAAAAATAATTGGAGATCTGTTATTAATGAACATATCCAGTTGGGTTAGTTTACTAAAGCGCGATGATCACGAGGCCAGAATTGCAGCTGCACTGAAAGAAGAATGACAGGAAGAAACATAAAGTTAAAGCCAAGCTTAATAAAACGAAGAATTTTGCAAGACAGAATGAAAGTTGAAAATCAATCGCCCATAGCTAAATCAACAACATTAATACCACTAACAAAGCTTCACATGTCTTAGCTCAAAATACCATGGTTGACAATTGCAAAGAGTTGATAATCTTGTCCCAACACTAACGATATTTTGGGCATGTATCTGCAAGTTCAAATGATAATACGTTCATAGTTTATTCTAATTGAAAATAAGCATATATTACAATAAAATCTCACTGTGGGTAGTAAATTCTTTACTTCAGAATAAATTTCACATGAATTTTTAAAAATCATGACTGTAAGTTGTGCTGCAAATGTTAATTTTTTCTACAATGAAGAGAATTTTCCCAGATAATGTATTGTGATTCATGTGATTCATGACATACATTCTTGTATGTCAAATAGAAACATAAGTTTCTCAATTTATCTGTTAATCAATATTCAATTCTTAACATCTTTCCAGAGAACAGAATTGACGTGTGAGTGTGCCTGTGCTTCTGTGGTATATGTGTGCTTATGAAATGACAGTTCTTCAGTTCTGTTAGGTAGTTAATGTTGAGATGAGCGAAGGTTATCCAGTCTCCCTTCAAAACTTTGCTTCTAGGTAAAAATGAAAGAAATCTCAAACCAAATTTTACTTTATATATAGAAATCTTTTGAACATTTATTAGCAAGCAAATATGCACACAAAAATGTCCCCGTAGTTTGTTCTGTAAGCTCAAAGAAGTTCTAGCTCTTATGTCCTTTTAGATGTTGTGACCATTACCTTGCCTGAAGCTAGAGCTGAGACAAACATCAACATTCCAAGGCTGGATTCTCTTACCTTATGACCTGCATCAGGCAATCAGAATCTTTTATAGTTCCTGACTGGGCTTAGGATCATTTAAAGAGTTAGCCAAACACATCATCTCAATAGTAAATGCTGCAGGCTTCTCTGATTTTTATACTCAATTTATACAAGGGTGGGGAATATTGCTAAAATATTTTAGTGTTCAGCTTATCTTGAATATTTTTAATTTCAATTAAAATGAGCTGAGTGAGCTCATTTCTGCCATTCACAGTGCTAGTCATGAGGCTACTGTTTTTATCCGTGAAAACCCATTTTTGACATTAAGTATTCTTAATTTTAAAAAAATTGTTTGCTAATGGAAATTCTGATACCACAAGATTTTTTTAATACTCACCCCAGGAAATGTGGGCTTTCTGATGAAAATGCCACCCCTCTATTGTTGCATTTTCTAGTAGAATGCTTACAGCACCTAAATTATAGTTCAATCTAAGTAATCCACACATAATAATGCAGTGTATATGTTATAGTACTTTTAGGAAAATTGCCGACATGGTAACAACATATATGTTTGTAGTATCAAGGGCAAGGTCATATATGTTTTAGAAATCCTTATTTACAGATTCTGTGACAAAACGTCACCCCAAATTCTTGAGTGAGTTTTGTATAACTATGAATTCAGAGAGATGAAGTTGTAATCTTTAACTGCCAGGAGTGAACATACTACCAGTCATAATAATAGCTGCTATTATTATTATTTTTGGAATTCATGGTAGTGATGGATGACCATGTTGAAAAGTCATAGCAATAATAATTGTCCTAATAGTCACAACAGAGGAAGAAGATAAAGACTAGTTAATGTTTCCCCAGTGCTGGCTCTGTGCTGTATACTTTAGGTTCATCATGTCATTTATTCATCACAATTACTCCTGTACTGTTATTTTATCTTAGTTTTTCTGATGGAAAATTTCACATATTTGGTACACAGTAGAAATACAACACAAATTTTTTACTTTCCAATTCCAAAATATGTACTCATTTCCACTGCCTTATACTGCTTCTTTTTCTGTCAAATCTTTTATAAGAATTTCCATGAAAATTTTAAAATACATTTTTGTTAAGACTTCTGGAACAAGAATACTTTATAGTGAAAGCAAAAAATGGAGTTCTTAAGTTTATTAAAAGTTGTGCCAGGAAAAAAATAAAAACATGGAAAACTTCATTTCTGTTTATGAAGGCATTCAGCTTCTGTGTAAAGATATGACTCAGATCCATTGAAAACAAATTGAGGTGTGGCATTTTTTTTTTCTTTTTTATTCACAGGAAGGTTTGTGGGAAATCTTATAAACAGAGCCTATCTGTAGAGCCTAGATTTTCCCCAGAGCATAGTCAGCTTTTCCTGAAGACTACTGCCACAGCTTTTAGATAGTAGAATAACAAATCTACCTTTTGGGTGCATAGACATCCTGATAAAAGTTTAGATAAATGGTTTCGAAAATAGTTCTTTAATGATTGCAGTTTCCTCGCGATGAACCCTAGTTCTAAGTTTATTTTTAGGGTGGAATGTCCTCATTGATTGCTATATAAGTACCTTTTATTAGTATAAGGTCCCTAAAGAGCTTTGTGTCATTATTTATGTTCAAAGATTAAGCTTCTTATATCTAAAAATCTTTTTTATGTAAGTTATGTACTTCAAGAATTCAAAATCTTGAGTGTAGAAAGCAGTAAGAATAAAAGAAAGAGCATTCTTTTTTAAAAAATATAATTCTCAATAGTGTTATAATATATGGTTACATATTATCTTAGTCAATTCAGGTTGCCATAACAAAATACCAGATACTGGGTAGCTTAAACAATACAAATTTATTTCTCACAGGTTTGGAGATGGGGAAGCCCAAGATCAAGGTGCCAGCATGGTCAGTTTTTGGCGAGGTCTTTCTTCCTAGCTTATACGTGTCTGCCTTCCATGGAGAAGGGAAAGGGGGAGAGAGGGAGAGAAAGAGAGAGAGACTGTCTCTGATGTCTCTTTTTATAAAGGCACTAATCCTATCACAATGACCCTACCCTCCTGACCTCATCCAACCCTAATTACTTTTCAAAGGCTCCATCTCCAAATAATTTGACATTGGGGGTTAGGGCTCCAACACATGAATTCGAGGGGGATGCATTCAGTCCATAATACATCTCTTCAACACTAAAGTTGAGTCATACCACTTATTTACAGTTTTTCACTCAAATGGACTAACACATGTGAGTTATTAAAATTGGTATATTTTACTCAAGTCATATTAATACATATTAATATTTTGATGTTTGTGATGATGGTATGATCATGTTAGGGACATCAGTGCTTGATTAGAACTTTGTGCTACTTTTCCTAAAAAGTTACTATTTATTATTTATGGCTATTGTTCTGATAGTTACACAGAAGACAGGAGAAGCTGAGGTGATGGTGATGTCTACTCAGTTATAGAAGTGGAAATGGTAGCCATTATGATGAAGCCAGCCATTTTGATATTATAAAGACCAAGGAGTATAATGAATGTGAAAGAGTTGTGAGCATAATATTATTAAAGATGAGTTTACTATCTGTTAGCATTCAAAGTGTCAAAGCATTAATCAGTATGTTTTAAGAGGAAATGAAGAGTGTTAGTTAATCCAGTGAGTTTAAATGCAAAAACTTCTATCATTTTATGGTATCATAAATAATATAAAATATATAATAAGAATATAGTAAATACCTGTGTATCACCTTATATGCATATTATTATAACTAATGTGTAATGGTATAGTTTTTAAAAAATTAATTCCAAACCTACACTAATAATTGGAGTCAGAGGATTCTTCTGCCAGTAAAACTCAGTTTATTTAAACCATGAATCTGGGCTCAAATTACTATTTTCATTCATCATTCATGACCACCTTGGTTAAGAATTGTTATATATATTTAAAGTTGAATTGGTGATTTTTCTTGTGTATCTACAGTTATATTTAATGAGCCCTGTTTAGTAGCTCTTAAGCAGTCTTCTAGTTCTTATTTTCTCTCTTTTTGGTTAAACTGAGGCTATTTTTAAGAGTTTATTTCCCATTATAGAAGAGCAGAAACAATTAGCTAGTCTCCTTATTTCTGTATAAACTCTACCAGTTTTATTTCCTAGCAAACAAAAGGGAGGACCTTTGTATTATTCTCACAAAATCTATTTTGCAGAAATAACTGAATGTTGTTAAAGTAGTAAAATGAACTTGCTAGAGTTTGAATTTTTTCTCAATATAATTAAATTATGGTTACCTAATCTAATCTTAAGATAATTTTTGAACTGCAGAAATTATTCAGAGAAATTCCTAAAATATCTTTCCATTCTCACACTATACATTTCAGAATTTGACATAAGTCCAAACACTTCCATTTCCAGGTTAGGTCAAAAAATCTAAACTTTTTGTTTAGCAGTAGTTTTCACAGACACAGGAGCCCATTTTCTAGAAGTAGCTGTCTTCTTATAAATACTTACTTCTCTTAGGAAGCGTTCCACACAGGGTGGCGTACTTCTTCATGGGTGTTGTGTTTGTTTTGGAGTTAAGGGAAGGTAAAGGGTCTTTTTGATAGTTTTGCCTGGGGTGCAAATTTTATACTATGGTAATGTTTATTGTCATTTTGGGAAAAATAATTCTATGTATGTAATATTTATATAGTCATATAGGTATAGTTGTATAAAATTATATATATTATATAAAATATTCATATATTTGAGAACTGCAATTTATATATCTATGTTATCTATGTCTATATGTCATTAGGCCCTATTTACCTGAGGTACTGCTAAGTCTTGCTACCATATAATATTTTCTTTTCAATATGGTTTGAATTAAAGCAAATGTTACAGGTAAACAAACCCTGAAGTGAATCCCAGTGATAACTTCATAGCTGCTGTTGACTTACTGTTTATTTTATTGGAGTTTATGCTACAACAAAGCAAAACACACTGCTCTGAAACTACTTTGGTGGTAAGAAGCCAAAATGTTCTTACTAAACCCTCTAATCAGAGCCTTCCCTTTAAAACAGAGATGGTCTAGTATATTGGAAAATACTGGACTGGTATCAGAGGACCTGAGTTTGAATCTTGACTATTGAATATTATTTTTGTGACTTTAAGGAAGTCACTAAATATCTGAATTTTCAATTATTTTCCTCAGTAAAATTGAGATAAGAACTGTCTCACAGGATCAAATAAGAAAATGAGTAGGTTAATGTCCAAAACTCTTTTTTTGTTGGGAAGTGCAGCTATAGAATCACACTTCTATATGAAACTCACGGTAAAAAGAAATCATTGATTTTAGTGGGGATTTTCAGGTATCCTAGGTTTTACTCCTTTAAAGCATCAAACTTTTTTTTTAGCTGAACTATTTCAATTGAGCATTTTTCTAAAAATTATTGTACATATTTGCTTTATAAAATGCACAGATATTGTTGCCTTACAGTTACATATTCATTGATTCAATCACTAATAAAATTTATTCAGTGCTGTTTTCTGCCAAGTACTCTGTTAAGCCCTGTATTTTCCATGGAAACTGATGGAAAAATGGATATAGGTCCAGTTTTCAGAAAGTATGTGAACTAGTAGGAAGACAGGTTAAAGAAAACAAAACCAACCGAATAAATGATACATATACCATGGTAGGTGCTAGAAGGAAAACAAGAGGGCACTATGAGAAGGAACAAGGTAAAACTACTTTAGGTTGAATGGTTAGGAAAGGTCTCTCTGAAAAAGTGAAATTTAAGCTGAGATCTGAAGAATGAGAGACAGCCAGTCTCAGAGAATGTGGAGGAGGGCATTCCAAGCACTGGAAAAGAGGAGAGGCTTTGGTAGAAAAAAGGGCCCTTTTTGTTTTCAAGAAACTGACAGAAATTCAGGGTGACTGGAACACAGGAAACATGGAAGAGACTGGTCCAAAAAAAGATGTAGAGTCCTGTATAGTTTATAAAGCACATTTATAGAAAACAGCTTAAAGCAACCAGTTGAGATGCATAAGATAATCAAGTATAGACACTGAGAGTTAAGGAGGCTGACTAGCCCAAGGTCACCTTGCCAGCAGGTAGCTGGGATGTGAGCTCCATTCTTTGACACCTCGTCCTGGGCTCTTCCTGCTGTGAAAATCTCCTGGCTGAACATTTTCATACTTTCCCCATACCTGAGGCCATCATCGTGCAATCAGTTAATGAACTGAAACCCTAGCAGGCAGTTGAGGTGTGGAAGGTCAGTTGCCCTTGCATAAAAATCATTGGGATTCTTGTATCTGAACCCTAGTTTTTCCATTTTCTCTGCTCTTGGGTTGTTTTGTCACTCGATGCCAGCTATTCCTTTGTCTGTTTTTGAGGAGCTGTAGGCACGGCAATCAGCATATTTAGTTTATTAGGCATGTGCAAAGGAGCAGTCAATAGCTTCTGCATAAGAGCCTATTGGATTGTCCTATTAATGTAGCCCATGAACTCTGCTGTGCAGACTGTGATATTTTTTTCTGACTATTCAGAAGCCAAGTTTGTTTGGCCCTTGTTTATATTGCTCTGATAGATAAAATTGCCAAAGGGTTCAATATATTAGATAGGTGACGCATTACACCTCACCTAGTATTTGGGAGTGAAACTGTGTCTCTCAATATTTTATTGTCTCAGTAGTTCAGGTAGTGATGTTTAATTGTTCCTAATTGTAAAACTGATTTCACCTTGAAAAAATTTGCCTATAAAATAAACCACATTCCAGTGGGGAAATATTTCCATGAAGTTGTTGATGTCTAAGGACATCAACCAATGTTATCCCTTTCCCTTAAGAGTTTTGAATCCATGGGGAATAATCACAGGAGTTAGAAAAAATAACAATACCAGGTTTATTGTTAACAAAGCCAGGTTGGAGAGCTGTCCTTGAACCCATGGTCTAAATCACACCTCCTCTTCTTTATCCAAACTGTCCCGAGAACCAGAAGACAGAGAAAGAGTGGTGGATACATCCTGGAGGCAGGCAGCATCTAAAGAAGGTAGCCCAGGAAGGGATAATTTATCTTGCTCAGGGAACTTTCCCTTTCTTACTAATCAGAAAGGAAAGATGTAATGCTTGATACTCACAAGAAAGTTTTTATTTTATGGAATAGAACAGAAATATGAGAAAAGGGAGAAAAATGTTTTTTCTACATTAAGGCAAAAACAAGCCTTTATGATTTATTTAGACACCATTTATAAGTGCAGGCACTTTATGTCTTGTGAACATACATAGTTAATATCAAATAGGATCATTTTCACAGTTTGGCTTAGTGGACTAGGAGTCAGAAGACTTCTTTTTCTTGACTTGTTATTTAGGACAAACCATAGAAACACAATGAGCTCTAATTTCCTCATCTGTATATACTATAGTAAGTACTATAAATACTTGCTCTGTCTGAGAGAAACAGATGCCACTGTGAATATGAAAGGGTAGGGGGAGAAAGAGAATGACATTTGAGTACCTACTGTATGCCAAGCAATGCTTTAGGTACTTTTCAGGATATCTTATTTGAACACCATAATCAAACAAGTATGATTTTCATTTTTCAGAAAAATTGCATGTAAGATAATATAGCCACCATTTTTGAGCACTTTTGATGATCTAGTGTCTGTGAATGCAGTGGTGAACAGTGGTGCTGTGGGAGAGTAGCGTTTCAGCTGAGGTCTCGAGAATGAGGGGAGCTGGCCGTGCCAGGGAGCGACCCCTGGGCATGTTCCGCTCCAACCTGCGTCCCTCTGCTCCTCCTCAGATGGTCTTCTGTAGTAAGCCAGGAACTGGAGTGCCATTCTTGATTCTTCTCCCTTAAACCCTATACTCACAGATATAGAGGTCCTGAAATGGGAAAGAGATTGGAATGTTGAAGGAATAGAGAGAAGACATCATTTCTTACATGCTTTGAGAGTTATAGTTGTGTTGTAAGTGCACAGGGAAGCTGCAGAAGAGTTTTAGGATAGAATATTGTGAACCTGCTGTTGGAAGAAAGTTCTCTATGGGTCTCTCACATGTCTGCATGTCTTGTGAGTGAAGATATTGACTGCCTTTGTCACACTCTCTTTTCAAGGATGTTTGTGAACAACCTTAGAAGAAGTAATAGTGCCTCCCTCTGTAGCAAAGGGCAGATATGCTTATTGTATGGTATGATGAAGGTAATATCTTCCTTTGGAACAAAGGGCAGGCATGTTTACTGCCCACTGTAAATTATTTGGCATTCCTAAGTTCAGAGTTGTTTTGCTGTAATGTAATCCATCGCATGTGCGAGTGTCACATCACCCTGTGGGACTTGGAGATCAGAGAACTGTCAAAAAAATGCTGATATTCAGACTTCTGTTATTACTATAAGTAATAAAGTCTTTGACCCAAAAGTCTTTTGTATTATGCTGGCATCTGTGAAATTGTGGCAAGCTAACTTGTTAGTTTGTAAATTGGGTAAAACCTCAGACCTTCACAGTTCTTGGCAGTTCTGGGGACGAGAATGGGATGCTGATAGAGACATGACTTTCTGGAAGAGAAAGGATGACGACCTCCTGGGCCAGTTAATGTAATTTGAAGGAAATCCATGGACATCATTAATGAATGTGGCCAACTTGTTTGGTCAATTGGGGAATAAATGGTCCCCCATTTTGTTGCCTGTTAATGAGGGATAATTGGGGAGATGATTGTAATTTACGTACCTGGAAGTAGGTTCAAAGTCAGCTGTCTGAATGGGGACTTCCTTGCCAAACTGACAGTCTGTTTTGGATCCACCGATTTTGACAAGTAGGACAATGACCTATCCAGGTCTAGAGGAAGGTTCTGACCCTCTTTGACAATTTCATGCTTTGAGTATGAAAGGAGGGAAATTTGTAATCACTGTAAGTAGAAACCAAGGAAATGACTATAACTTCGGCTGGGCTGGTTCGCTGAGAAGATGAAGGTATGGGGTGTATAATGCTTGTTAAGAAAGTATTAACCCTTGAGATCTGGCAGTATTTGGGCCATTTTGCAGCTCAGACCCTCCTGTGGACTATCATTCAAACCTTAGACTCATCAGGAGACTTAGAGTTTCTTCACGTGGGTCTGCGATACTATAAAAGAATTTTGGTTGTATTGGGGCGATTTCCTTTAAAGAGAAAGCTCCCATGGAAAACCATAGACAAGTTATTGACTAATATTTGGACTCTTACTACCCTGGAATGGATTTATAATGCTGATGAAGATGACCTATCGGAAAATGAAAAACTGACCTAAAGAAATCTAGGCTAATTCTTAGGTCATCTCCATCGCCCTTCAAAACTCCCATAACTCTTAAATTGAAGCAGAGATAGAACTTCAGAGATGTTATAATGTGGGGCAGTAAATGCCCTCAATAAAGACAGACTCCTTAAAAAAATCGCTGCTGTGCAAATCAAGCCTGAGTCAACCAAATGGAACAAATACCGTAGCCACAGCCAGAAAGTGGTTATGGCTGCTAAGTCTAGGGGTTCCTCAAACTGGAATAGTTGGTGTCAGTAATGATCTTGCTGCCAAATACAGAGCATTGCAGGATTGAAAAAATTAGAAGTTTATTTGATTGAGCCTTGAGCCAACTGCCAATCAAATCTAAAAATAAAGGCACTTTGTTTACTAACATGAAACCGTTCTCTCCCTCCTTGCTCCCCTCTATCTCAGTCTCAGCTTCTTTTTATTCCCCCTGCTTTTCTCATTTCTTTTTTGTTAATTTCAGAATATTACAGGGATACAAACATTTTGGTTACATGAATTGCTTTTGTACAGTGTAAGTCAAACTTATAAGTGTGCCCATCACCCAAATAGTGTGCATTGTACTCGTTAGGTGTGTATTTACCTATCCTCTCTCCCCTGCCCACCTGCTTGATTTCTACTGAATTTTACTTCCGTATGTGCACATGAGTATTGATCAATTAATTCCAATCTAATAGTGAGTACATGTGGTGTTTGCTTCTATGGAAAGTAGTATGGAGATACCTCAAAAAACTAAAAGTAGACCTACAATTCTATCCGACAATCCCATTATTGGGTATTTACCCAAAAGAAAAAAAAAAGTCATTTTATCAAAAAGACACTTGCACTGGAATGTTTATTACAGCACAATTTACAATTGCAAAGATGTGGAATCAAACCAAGCGCCCATCATCAATACATGAGTGTATTAATGTGGTATATGTATACCACAGAGTATTACTCAACCACAGAAACAATGGTGAATTAATATCTTTTGTAACAACCTGGATGGACCTGGAGACCATTCTTTTTTTTTAAAAAGAAACAGGGCCTTGCTCTGTCACCCAGGCTGGAGTGCGGTGGCATGATCGTAGCTCACTGCAGCCTCATACTCCTGGGCTCAAGCCATCCTCCTCCCTCAGCTGGGACAACAGGTGTTTGCCACTACGCCCACCAGTCTCAGCTTCTTTAAGGAGAAAAGAGTGGGGCGGAGTTCTCTGTGTCCTGGAAAAGGACCAAAATTCTTACGTGCCTATCTGAGTACGCTGGGAAACTCTGGAGAGAAGGGGGACTTAAAACTTTTATGTCTCTGTTAGACACAAGTGCCCAATTCACCACCCTGCCCAGTCCCATGGAGAAAGAAGATACCCAAATTCAGCTACTGTGGTTTAAGCAGGGTTCGCAGTGAGGGAAGAAAGCTAACAGACCTTGTGGGTGGGGCCCATTGGGCCAGTTCAGTGAATTTTTGTTGTAGCTTCCACTGCTGAATTTTACGTGATTGCAGCATGAATGCTTATGAAGTCCAGAGGGGAGTCTCCCAATCTGCCAGAGCTGTGTGCAGAGAAGTGCTGCAGCCTTTGGGGCCTCATGACCCTGATGACTTCTTTGGACCTTTAAGTCTCTATGACTGATGGTTTTGCTGATTGGAGCCTCTGGCAAAAAGAGGTAGCATCCACCCAGAGGTACCCAGGGGGGTTCTGGGCTCATATCCTGACATGAATACCAGGTGCATTCCTTTTGAAAAGGACTCCTGTTGAGGTGAATACTTGACCTGTGAAGGCCTTGTAACTCTTCAGCCTGATATTCCCACCTTGGGGTCAACTCATACTCAATGAGTAACAAGCCAGGAAGGGCCCAGCAAGCTGGGCTGTCAAATGGAAATGGTATATTCAGGAACACAGCTGGCCAGATGTGAGCAGCATCTTAACTGCACGTGAAAAATCAATGGCAGCTCTTACCCCTCACTCTGCTGCCTGATTCATAGAGGTTCCCTTAGATGCCTGGGACTGGTTCTCTTGGGGATCAGTTCCCCAGAACCTGGTGGTGTCCCCTGGGCTGCTGTGGCTGTTCAGCCTCACCACCAGCTATTGTTTCTGTGCTCAGTGTTCAGAATTCAAGGCAATGCTCATAGCAGTGGCCAGTCCTCCCCTTAGTGAATCTTGCTATGTTTTTACTGTCTCCAGGAGTGTTGCTAGTGACCTAGTTGTTTGATCTGCCATTTGAAAAACTGTCCACTGGCAGATTAAAAACACCACTTTTTGGGGCCACAAGCTGTGGAAATGGTTGGACTGT
Organism: Avahi laniger; assembly: GCA_963575035.1. Lineage (NCBI taxonomy): Eukaryota > Metazoa > Chordata > Mammalia > Primates > Indriidae > Avahi > Avahi laniger. The sequence continues at coordinate 24,457 of CAUYSK010082869.1, read as the reverse complement.
CAGCCGCCATTGCTGCCTTGCTTCGTCAGGGTGCTGGACACAGGGCACACCCACAGCCACAGACAGAACTCATCACAGACTTGTGACTCCTGCCAATAGTTGACCTGTTTGTCTTGATGAAGATGCAGAGGTTACCCTTGCCCGTTCCTGACAGATGGACTGCATTGAACCCCTCTTGGAACTGGTGGTGGTGACTCACTGCTGTTGACACATTATCGGGTTGGAGGTTTGCTGGCCCCTTCCAGTTAGCCAAATCCAGCCACACCATTGTGGCCTGACAATGGCGCACCTTTTATGGCAGAAGCCAGGGCTGATAGTCAAAGTATTTGATGGCCTTTCCATGCTCCCTGCCATCCACAGGCATTTTGTATTGTTGAATGTTGGACCGGCCTCCTTAAAATCAACTCAAAATGATTTAAAACTCTACCTCCCTAACCTCCTCCTGGTTCACACCATTAGTAAGACAGTTTGGTCACTGAGTGCAACTGGCCCCAGTTAGGGACAATCCTCCTTTGGGCTTCTTCCTTGGTTGTGATCAGGATGGAGGAGGTGAAAGGTTATAGAGAACTGTTTGGGATATCATCCTGACCATTCCCAGACATGAGTCTGTCTTTCTTAATACTTATCCAGGGGCCAACCTGTTTGGTACACCCCCTGGGTGGCAGCCTGGCCAAAAGGTGAAACAGGGATTCAAACTTATTCTGATTCAGCTGCATGAATTTTCTTCTTGGATTAAGTCATCCCAGATCATAAGGCTATTGATCATTTGGTTAAGTAAACTGCTCACCCCGTGCCCCTATACCCGGATCCTCAAGCCTTCCAGCATCCATGAAGCTGAGGCTGGCTGCTATGTTAGCTTCCAAGTAGAGTAAAATTTTCTCAGACCTTTCACGATTCTTGATGCCTACTTATGTGCTGAGATAGTTCTAGCTGCTTCATGAACTAATTGAAGAGCGAATACTAGAAAAGGAGAGAGTATCAATTGTCTCCATGGGATTTTAATTTATGGAGGCTGACTGAGTGATGACACGATGGGCCAAAGCCAATGGAAGAAGGTTTTTATTACATGCAGTTCGCAAGAGGAGATGGGACACCATGCTATGGAGGGCCACATGGGGAAACACCAGGTCTGTTCAGGAGACAGGAGGAAGGGAGAGCCGGGCCAGAGCCTTTATGGGGTTTCTGTGGGAAAGGCAAGGGCAGGTGCAGCAGTTTAAGATTGGCTAGTTTGAACAATGTTAGTGGGCTCTGAGCTGTAGGGGTGGTCCCTAGTTGGCTAGTACCTGGCCCTGGGTGATTTAGGGTAGGGGAAATATTGATTAGGGGTGTGTGTGTATGCGCACGCCCGTGTGGCTGATAAGAGATGGCTGAGGGCATGGTCTCTGGATTGCTTAATTTGTATATGGGAAGCACGATCCCAGGCTAGCCCTTTGCTGTCTCCGAGAATAAAGTAGCCCTGGGAGGACAGTCTCTCCTCAGTCAGTGAGGCCACAAATGCCGGAGCATCAGAATACAGAAAATTAGAAAATATAGTTGGTATATTTGGCCCTGTGATAAATGGATGCCAAATAGACAAATACGGAATCTAAGAAAACACAGGTTTAGAGCACAGTGACCATTTATGGGGTCTACTGCAGTAATCCATATAGGGGATGACCGTAGTTTTACCTGGAGGACAGGCTAGGCAGGTGAAGGGAAATGGACAGATTCGAGACATGTTGTGAAGGCTGCATCAACTAAATTTGATGATAAATTTAGATATAGAGTGTGAGAAAAGGGAGGACTCAGTGACTCTGGTTTCTGGCTTTATTTATATGAAAAATATTGGACAATACACACAGGATTGGTGGAGAAGTCATAAAGAACCTAGCACGGGATATGTTAAAATTTGATGTGACTGTGATTATTTCTACAGAGATATAAATGGGGCAGGAGAATGTGAGAGTTTGAACTCAGAGGATGCATCTCAGGTGGTGATAAAAATTTGGGAATTTATAGTAAATAGATAATATTTAAGACATGAAACTGGATGAATTATCTAAGAGGAGTATAGAATTTGAATGACTGGGGGACAGGTCATGGATTGGCCAATAGCCCCACCTCTGCTTGACCTGTTTCACTCCTTGCAGTAGCCCACTTGGCTTCTGAATGTACTTGAGTTTGTCAGCCTTAATTCAAAAAGAAGGAAGACGATTGAGTAAATAGCAAATAAAATTATTGCATCAATTTCTGCATGGCGTTTCTTATACAGTGGCATGGACATGATTTGTTGAATGTTTATTTGAAAATAGGCTCTTAGGTTTTGGATTTTGTATTCTAATGGAGATATCACATCCGTAACCTGGCTAAGGAAGCTGTTGTGGTTTGTGGTGGCTGTTTACTTTTGATTGCACGTGGTCTTTTTCACACCAGCAATTTAGGAGCTTATTGTACATGCAGAAATTTTAAATTATTTTTCTTTCCTTTCTCTATGGCTTTTCAGTTGTTGTCAGAATTATCTGGCTATACTTTTAGTTTTCCTTTTGTTCTCTCATGTTGGCTCTGTTTTATCTCTTAATTTCAAATATCTCTCCTTGGAATGGTTCAGAAAGCTCTCTCTAGTTAATTAGCCAATAAGAAAAAGTGGCAAGAAGTGCTGTAAAAGAGCCTGGAGGTGTTTTGCAACTTAGGAGGGGAAGGGTGCTTGGAAGGTTACTAGATAGTGTACAAAATAGCGTGTCTTAGAGAGGAGAAGACGTGAAGAACAGGGAGTTCGTAAGCACCTACCTCGTGCTGTGAGTTATGGAGAGTGAGCAGCCAAGGTGAATATAAAAGATGCATCCCATGAAACTGCAGTAACTAACTTACTTTCTTGATTTAAAAAAAAATTACATAGCAAGATTTCTACCAAACTTAACAGATGTCATGACTGACTACGCTTAATCTTGGTTTGCATATTACTTTGAAGAATATTCATGCATTCAGCAAATGCCGGTGTAGCACTGACAATGGGCAAGTCAGTGCTATTTAGTGTATCAGCTGTCAACAGTTCACAATAGCTTCACTTCTGTCAAAATTTAGGGCGGGCCCCTCATTGATTACACTTAAATCATCGAAAGGTGGAATCAAAAGGACTGTGTAGAGTTTTTGGAACCAGGTTGCCATTTTCAATATTCTGCAATGTAGGGGGAACCAAGCATTTATCCATGATAAGGCTCTACTGGCTTCTAAAAATATCTAGTTCCTCTGATTTGGGGTATTTTATTAACTCATTTGTACCTACAATATGTCATAATCAGCAACATTGATTGAAAGCTATATGCTTGATTTTAAGCATGGATTAATGAAAACAATTAGGGTTACATGAAATACATTTGCTAGATGGAGTCTTCCAAACTATGTGGTTCACGTTGAAAAATAAATACTATACCCTTGAAACTTTAAGATGGAAATCTTCATTTTACAGGGAGGAAACTGACACTTAGAAAGAATGGCTTATATATTTGTTTCCAGGTCACATAATTATTTATATTACAGTTGGTGGTGGTATGCTGGAACCAGAATGCATCCCAATAATCTGTTTATAAAATGTTATTAAAAATCATCTATACAATTTTTGTACTTACAACAATATAAAGTAAAAGTATACCATTTACTTCTATGTTTCTAGGAACACTTTGAGGCCCTGATGCAAACTGAGATAAAGATTATTTTCTCATCAGAAAAATTATAGTTATTTGTACTCTTCAAGAATAGAAACTGCAGATTACATTTGTTTTCATGTTTATATTTACAAAGTTTTCACTACACTTTGTTTGTTGTCCCTGCCTCCTATCCACCTACACCCCAGGCCCCACCTCCGAGACTGGGAAAGAAAATTACTATCCAAAAAGCCTTCTTTAATGCATGGAGAACTTATTTTATCTTCCTCAGAGTTTGAGGCATATTCACTGGGTCTCTATTGTAACAGGAACAGATATATATTTCACTTCAATGAATGTTTCCTGAGCTTACACGCATTTAGAAAATATTGAATGATTTATCCATTAGGGAAATAGTTATTTCACAAGCATATTCTGTTGAACTTAAAAAAAAAAAAGTCAAATTTATACCACAATACTCCAGAAACTCTCTTTAGGAAGATTTGGCTGCAAAGACATTACTTTTAGTGATGTTAACCGTCCAAGGAACAAAGAACTGCTGACACCCTAAAATACTCAACTCATTTTTTGAACTTTGATAGAGTCAGGCAGCTCTCTGTCATTTAAAAATTGTGTAGTGGCATCAAAGCCCGGGCTGAACATGTGCTGCAGGTGGAAGGCTCATGCTCACCAGTTTCACAGCCAGATCAGCACCAACAGAAGCAGCCGACACTAGCGGGGAGACAGCGCCGTCTTCAGTTCCTAAGGCCACTGGGGCTCCTTTCTGTCCTACGGCCCAAACCTGAAATAGGTAAATTACTTTTCCCTTGGTTCCTCCCTTGAAAATGAAAACTACTTTAAGAAATACTTGTGCTACAAATTACTCAGATGAAGTATTTACTCTCTGCCTCTAAGTCACTGTATCATTTAGAGCCAAACTGTAAAGATGAAGAAAAATGAAAGAAAAAGAAATAATCTCGAAATTATATAAACAAATTGGAGGCAGTAATCCTTTAATGCCTATAAATGCTAGATTGAAATATTGTATGAAGAACTTATGAAATAAGTTCAATCTTTCTTTTGAGAGCCGTGAGACACGTTTTTAGAGGGATTAGAGGTGAAAGTTGCATGACACTGTTTTCTTTAAGGAAACTAATCCTTTTTCATAAACTATGAAAACATTAATGTCAGGTAACAGACTCATAATAGACTTACTTGCATTATCCGTATCTCTTGAATTTGCTATTCTTGGTTCCTTTTTATTCCATTAGAAATTAGCATATCCATCCTCTTTTGTTAAACACATAAAAAGGCTTTATTTTAGAAAACGTGACATAAAACGATAACCTCTGTGTGAGCATTTTTAATTGTGTTCATTCCTTCCTCTACCTCAAATGAAAATATCTACAAAATGAATTAAATAAGAATGCCTGAATTATCTTTCCATTTTGTCAACATACATGCGAATCTAAGGGGAGAAGAAAGTTTTGTACTTGCTGGAGTGAAGTAATAATGAAAGTGAAATCTTACATGCCTTGTCCCTCAACCAAAAAAACCAAAAGCAAAACCAAACCAAAATGTAAAATGTTAGTTGGGGATTTTAAATGAGTACCAGCCTTATTGATATTAACTTGCCACGAAATATTTCTCCTACAGAAACGTTTTGCTTTAAAAGAAATTTAAAGTCAGTTCTGCTTTTTGAAAATTTAATGCAGGGATTTAACTGTTTGAGCAGTTACAGCAGCGGGTTGTGAATGTTTCAGCATGACAGCAGGTTAACAGAGCTTAGGAATCAGGAGATGTGGCTTCATTAGCAGCACCTCAGGATAAACGCTGTATGTTAGAACCCACTGAAAGACAGGAGCTGTTGACGAGGGTGACCTCTGACAGCAAGTCATCTTACTATAAACAGAAGGGCACGGAAAGCCATTGGTCGGAGCCAAGCAAGAGTGCTTACTATCCAGGTCTCCTCCTAGTTAACCTACATAACTGCGCCGCTCCTGGAGCCTGGGGATTCACGCCAGAGCAAGGTGCTTTTAAGGCTACCTGGGTGTTGGTTGCAGACTATGAACCTCTCAGAGCATTCTGTAATCCTCCAACTAGACTTCATTCTACTGACACTGCGGGCTGGAATGGGCCTTTGAACTTTACACACACGCACACAAAACTCATTTCCGAAAACGACTGGAATAAGTTTCAGCTTTTTGGACTTTGAATGAGGTAAGTTGCCTTTAGCTTTCGATTGAAGCGATGTCGTTATTATTATGTTACATGAGCAGTCATGCATTGAAGTCTAGGCTTGAGTCTATCTCAGAGAAAAATATTTTTCTTGTTAAAATGAATTGTTTGGATTTTTTTTGCAGTTTTAGCACAAGGACGATAGAAGAAATATGGACATAGAAATTGAGCAAGTCAGTCAATTAGAGAAAATCTCTAATCTGTTCATCTTTAAAGTTTTAAATACATTTTGTTTTCGTTTACTTCATAAAATTCAGCTACTGCAATTACATTGTGTTAATGCTGGGAGAAATGCAGGTAACATAATAATTGATAATTAATAGATTACATTTCACTACACAACTTTAATAGTCAGCCTTCAGGAGTTTTCCCCTAATCATGTATGCTGAAGGGTTTTAAAAAACTAATACGACCTATTTAAATAAAGGCCTTTTTTACCTGTGTAATTTGTTTTCAAATTTTGCGGTGCATTTGAGTTTTTTATTAGATTTGAAATGTAGTCACCCAAATGATAAATATTTAATATTTTTAAGAGAACAAATATTTCCCACCACTTTTGGAACTTTATTATTTTTTTTCCTGGAATTAAAATAGTAAGATGAAATTGAATTTTAACTTCTTAAAAAAATCTTATGTTTTTAGTTGGTTTTACCTTTATTTAGATGAGCACTTGAGTATGTACTTTGATTTAAAACCTTGATGTGGAAGCCTTTGGTATAGTTTGGTTTAAATTATTTAAATACATCTCTATATCTTTGAATCTCAAGAAGAAAGAGTGTAAATTGCTGTTTTGCTGAATCAAAGGGCCAAGATGTGGGTGAATTGTCACAATAGTAACAGTATCTTAGAGATTTGTTTCATTCAAGACAACTGAGGGAAGGTTTGCTATGCTGGCGCTATTTTATTCTTCTTGTGAGAAAAAAGCACAATTCAGGATGAGAAAATATCCTTTAATTCTAAGTATCTGTGAAAACTGATTTACTGCCGAGTTAGATTGTTTAGGGAACCTGTTTGAAGAAAAAGGGAGGATAAATTATCCCAGCCAATAAGTTTTCCCGTTTGGTTTTCAGGGTCTACTGAACATCAGTCTGCATATCCAGTTTCCTGCTTCTTCTCTGAGTTGCAGTTACTATTTTTGGAATTACTGTACAATTGAATAATGATGTTGCACTACTTTATTTTGCTTTTTGTTTGTTTTCTAGCCAAAAGTTTACTGAACCAGTAAAATGTTACTTATCAAAAATGACCAAAAGAGCAAACACCAATACCAATACAATAGTATGAGTCATAACTTCTTGGGAGCAGGGAAAAGGACAAAGAGACCAGTCTTTTACCTCTACTTTGATTTTTCTTTTTCCTCCTCCAAGTTATTTATAAGTTACTGTTGTTAGCATTTTCAAGATTTTATGATCTAACTTTTTGATCTTGTAGCAACCCCATAGAGAAGTTGGTTGTGTGTGTCCAGGAGCAACTATACATTTTGCTTTGGGGAAATGGTACAAGCCAATTTTAGAGGTTAATGCAGCTGTTGAAGAAATAGAAAAGCCGGATGACTTCATAAGTGTGTATTGAGGAAACCAGGGTAAATTGTCCTTAGAACCAGCTCTCAGACAGTCACTTTAATTGAGGTCAAAGAGGAAGAAATCCTAAGTATATCTCAATTATTTATCAGGTTTACCTAGAATGAGACCTTTGCTACAGATAGACCTAATCTATAATTCCTTTACTCTCCAACTCTTGAATTTTCCTGCTGTGTGGATCCACTTTATCTTTAGAATACATAGTGTACTTAATTGTTTATGAAAGACAAATACTTAGGGCTGCAGAAATTGTGAAATTAACTAAATTTTATTTTCATCTAAGCCATAAACTGCATTTAAAAATGCACAGTTAATGAAGCTGTTTCTTCTTGCCATGTATTTATATGTGTGAAATATTTCACATGAAACTGTTTTCTCTTAAGCTCTTAGCTTTTCAGATAATTTAAATTGTTACTTTGATAGAAAATATACTCAAACAGAAATCACATAATTTGTGTTTTTTATTGTGTAAATTATGCTGCAGTCTATGTTTTATTAACTCTGCCATTGAAGAATTTCATTTTAGGATTAAAACCTGAGGAAAGGTGATTTTATAAGCTTTTTATAATGATGGTTATCAAAGATAGATTTAATATAAAACCACTTTACTATGGATTTTAAAACTCAGAAATGTTGCTACAGTGTTGTGAAATATACCAGATTAAGTGCAGCATGCTAAAAATACATTTTTTTCTTATTGGATAAAGTTTTATTTTAAAAATAAAGAACTTGATGCCAACATCTCTGAATTTTCTCTTTATAAAAGTTACTATTTTAATGGAAGGCTGAGAATACAAAATTTATAAAATTAAAAAATATAGCTGTCTTATATACTTATTTTATCAACATGCTGTTCCAGAAATAATTTAGCTTATATAAATTAATCTATAGATACATGCTGTTCAATTTAAAATTGGCTTTAAAATTTTGTTTGCTTTGCATTAATTTGTTTTTAAAGTTAAAGAATTTTTAAATTTTCTCTAGGTATTACAACGAATACTATTGGACATATTAGAGTTTTATAAATTGTTTGAAAATAATTTTATATATTTTATGTATACATATTTATTATATACATACACACACACACAAACCCAGAAAAACTTTAACAGAAACTTTTGCAAACGAATTCAACAATTTTATATTGATAAGCCAGACTATCTTTTATGGTCAATTATTGTTCAAATTGAAAAGGTTGGTTATTGGTTACACCTAATAGGCAAATGATGCTAGGTGCGCTAGAGTACATTACACAATGATTGATATTTATGTTTTAAATCATATGATATCTAATCTATGCCTGTGGCCAAATTCTTTTGAAGTTTAATGACCAAGATGAGCTGCATTTGCTAAGTGGTAGAGCGCTGGGTTGTCTAGGGACCTGTTGTGCTTGGCAGGTCATGATAAATGGAGAAGATTTTCTTAACCTTGTGGCCAAAACATTCCAATATCTTAAAAAGGAAAAAAAAAAATAGAAAGATGTACAAGCTGTTGCCAAAACCATTAGCAAGTTTTGTCTATTTAGGAGAGTAGACTGAATTCTGAGGATTATATTTAAAGCATTTTTTGTGAGAATTCATAAATCTTCACTTTAGTGGAGGACAATCTAAAGCTAAAGTTTTTGATGCATAATAGCAGTGGAATTATTCTTTCCTGGTGCTGTGTGAGGATGCACAGTAGTGTCAGTGACTTTAATTTAGTTGCAGTGCATTCTTTCAGATTAACATTACGTACATTAAGCAATAGTTCTTAGTTTAGAATAGAATATTTCATTTTGCTTTTTTGTTGTTCTAATATATTGTACAGAATTTTCCTATCTTTCTTGTGCACCCAGGACTTCAAAGAAACATAAAAAAAATGTACAAAGAAGATCAAGATATATGAGGAAATACCTCTTTAGGTGTTTGTTCATAGTGCACAGTTATAAGAAAAAAAAATCCTTTTAACACTTATCTGTAGTATTTATGCATAATATTATGGCTGGACAATCTACTCTCGTTTCCCAGCTTAGGGGGAGACTTTCTTATGAGCTGTAACATGATATGTTAAGGCATTTATGGTTCCTTTTGTGGCATTTTAAATATCTTTTCCCTGTTGGGTAACAATGAAAAAACATAGTATTAGAAGGAGTTTGCAATTCTCCTGAATAATGTATAAAGTTATATGTGGCATTTATGTCAGGTGATGAAGAACTGTGGCATAGCTAAGGAGAAAATGTGCTTTAGAATTTTAAAGGTTAATACAGTTTGACATTGGTTTAGTACTTATGTGCTGTACATAAATAATTGTGCTTTGTTTTCCTGTGTTATTGTTGCTAAGTTGCTTTTTAAATATATTCAACCTTGCTGTGAACTCTCAAATAATTTGAAAGCTATTGTGACAGTGGTACTTGATGAAGAGTTATAGAGTACAAGATTTTTTCCATTTAAAACATAATTCCTCCCTAGTGTGTAATTTTGTCTAACCTCCCTCCCCCAAACCGGGGTCCTGGGAGGGCCCCAGCATTAAAGGCCAGAAATCAAGTAAGATCTTTGCCCATGACAGCCCAATACTAGAAGGGTGAAATAATTTCTACTTCAGGATTTTGGTGGTGGATTTTTATTAATCTTCTAACACTTCTCAATCTATATGTTTGTCTACTGTTGCACTTAAAAAATGGAATATTCAATTGTATCTTTGATGTGTTGCAGTTAAAGGAGTGTTGTGAAGTTTTTTCTTTGCATGGAAGTAGATGCAGACTTCCAGTGATGTAGTAGAGTTCTCTTCTTTTATGATAAATAAATGGTGGCTTGGGCTTTTGGAAACTGACATTTGGTGTTGCCACGGAGACCCTTGGGTAAGGAATGATAAGAGGTTAAAGAGGGTTGTAGTAAGAAAAGGAAGGAATGAAGAAACTTTCCTAACTCCATGAAAAGGATTTCAGAAAGATATGAGTTTTAGAGCTGCAAGATTTTTCTTTCTAAGGAAAAAGACACTTTATAAAAATGATTCTATATCATTTAATAATTAGATTTCTACAAATTTTGTTTCTGAAACTTTAATTTTCTTTTGACCACCATTTGGCAAAATGGCATTTTATTTTCCTTGAAAATCCTCTCAAATTTCTAGGGACATATTAAAACATAGAGGTATTTTTTAAAACTCTTGATGACAACTTTTGTGTTCCAAAGATTTTAAGGTTTGAGTTTTTAAAAGTCAAGAAGTGAATTACAATGGATCAGTTGGTTATCAATTTTTTAAAAACTCAGTGTGATAATGGCCATTCAATTGGGATGTATTAAATAAAAACATAATTTACATTCCTAGAATAAAGCTGGAATAATTATTTAAAATTCTATTATTTTAAAAATTCTATTATTTCATTTAAAATCCAAATATGACTAACTTCTAAGTATTAGAAAATATGAAAAATGTCACATAGCATTGATATTTTGGAAGTATTTTCACTAAATCAGAACCTAACAGCAACTAAAGGTAGATACTGTTCTACTTTATCAGGCAATTATTTACAATGATTTTATTCAACTCAGTTATAAAATACATTTTATAAAATGTACATTCATACAAGGTTCTAGGCATTGATATACTATAGTTTTTTAAATAAATATTGAGTCAATTTCACATGTTAAAATATTCACATTTGAAAAACAAAGCTGACAAGTCTAAATTGTTGTTGACAGTAATTCTATATTACTTTCAGTATTTACAAAGAGTTTGGCATGCAGTAATCTACAATATAATTTGTATTTTTGGAAAAAATGTTATTTTTATATCTATTTATCCATGTTTTCCTTAAGCAATAATGCATTCAAATCTAATTTACATTATATTCACTACACAGTTCAGTGAAGAAATAAATATTGTCTTCCCACCCATAAGAATATGTATAATAAATTATTCATTATATAAGCAAACTTTCATTTCTGAAGTTGTCATGTTGGATTTACAGTTGTATAATTGATCTTTTATCATCACTGTGTATTATGCTGTAAGACTCAGTTATTAATGTTAATTTCAAACAAAATTGGAGTTTCAAAAGATTTTTTGAAAATGTCAACTTACGTTATTCCATTCTTTTTACATTTTTATTATCATTAATGTTTCAGTATTTATACACAGCAAGATTAAGTAGAAAATAATTGGGATAATTGAGTCCAGCTTTTTTAGAAGATGGTGGGTAGAATAAAAGAAACTTGTTTGCAATATTTTTTATGCATTAATTCTGTTTCTCCTCAAAAGATTGTGAACTTTTCAAAGTGTCCGTTGGTTAGAAAATATGAAAAAAATTAAGATGATCTTTATACTTGAATGTAATAGTTATAATGCAGAAGATTCTAGAGATGACAGTATTTTCTACCTATCTTTTCCAAACATTGAATGAATTAATTTTTCTCAGTACCAAACCCCACATTCTTTATTATTTATTAAAAAGTATACTTCATGTTATGTCAATACAGCTTAAAAAACTTGAAGGATGGATAGTATTATGAAATAAGGAAAATGATTTCTTAAAGCACTGTTTGACTAATGCAATATTGTTGACCAGTCCTCCCTAACCCTTTATTCTGCTTTATTTTTTTCTCAGCACTTACCACTGCTGCCAGTGTATTCTTTGTGTACCAGTTTACTTATTTCATGTAGGTCTCCTCCAGTAGAATGCGTGATCCCTACAGGCAGGTTTTTGTTGGTCTGGGTCAATGTTGTTCAGTAGAAAAATGATGCATAAATATGTATATTTTAACTTTTCTAATAGCTTCATTAGGAAAGTAAGAAGCAACAGAGGAAATTATTTTATTTGCCATAGTATATCTGAAATATCATTTCATTTCTCAATATCAAAAATGTTGAGATATTTTTACTTTCTCTTTTTCATATTAGGACTTTGAAATCCACTGTGCCTTTTATACTTTTAGCACATCTCAGTTCAGTTCAGGCACATTTTGAGTTCTAAATAGCCGTGTGTGGTTAGTGGCTCTTCATTGAGCTGCTTAGGTCTAGTTCCTCTCTCTGCCTAAGAGAGTACCTAGTATATCCCAGGTATTCAGTAAAGCCTTGCTGAATGAGCAGATCTTGATATTTCAGACCAAAAAACAAAAACAAAAACAAAAAACACCAACGTAGAAGTTGTTTTTCACATTAGAACTTTTTTTTACAGTTAGTTGGGTGATGGTAGCAGTACATGCTAGGGGTATATGGGTAATTTTTTCAAAATTTCTGTGCACTTTGCTTACATAAAGTTTAAATGTTACTGGTGCTTGGTAGAAACTGATTACTTCAGTCATCCAATGTAGAATATTTATTCATTGATATATTATAAAAGTAACTAGAAAATTCTTTGAAAATTTTTCCACAGAACTTTAATTTCAACTCTTAGTTTTAAAATGGGGAGGTATTAGTCAAGGGTACAAAATTTGACTTATGCAAGATCAGTAAGTCCTAGAAATTGGTACAGCTTGGTGCCTACAGATACCAATACTGTATTACATTCTTAAAAATTTACTACGAAAGTAGATCTTATGTTAAGTACTCTTAACACAGACACAAACACACACACACACACATACAAATAAATAGGGTGGGAAGAAACTTTTGAAGGTGATGGATATGTTCACACAATAGATTGTGGCGATGGTTTCACAGATACATTTTTATCTCCAAACTCATCAAGTCGTATACATTAAATATGTACACCTTTTTGTATGTCAGTCATACCTCAGTAAGGTGATTTTTTAAAAAGAAAGAATTAAACAACCTAATACAAGCGACTGGCAAATCTAGCATAGATGAGAAGGAAAGGCTTGATATTTATAGCTTTTAGTTCTAAGCCTTGCTAGCGCTAGGTGTGGGATATTGGACAAGTTGTTTAACCTTTTTATACCTTAATTTTATAATTTGCAACAGGAAGAATTTATTCATCATACCTATCTTAGTGGATTAAATGAGATTACATACATACATAGTGTAGCACATTGAGCGAAAAAGAATAATTGTTTAATAAATGGCAATAATTATCATTATTGAGGTGTAATAGAAGTCAAATTTTTAAATATTAAGATGTTTTGATCTTCATTTTGAACTTTTTAGTTTATAAATTTTAGATTCTTAGTACGTTCTAGTTGATATGCCCTCAGAGATCCAGTTTTGAAATTTGCTACACAACTTGATTGTGGGTTAATCTTTCTGGTTCTCAGTATTATCATATGGGAATTGGGGAAAAAAGGGTATCTTTCTAAGCATTGTGCCTGGCGTATAATAAACATTCAAAAAGTGTAGCTATTATTCATTCATTCCTTCATCCTCCAAATTTAGTATTTTGATATTTGTATTTTCATTGAATATGAATAGTTACTTTTCTTAAACTAGTTAAACTTCTAACTCATTTTGTGCTTTGCTTTTACGTGTACTTTTATTATTTCTCCAAAGAGACATTAAGTATGTTAAAATTCACTTTATTGCAGCCAATTATACTCATTTAACAGTTCATCTTTTCCCTCTTGTTATATTTTTTTGCCCATCTCAAGCGTCTTATGAAAACTAGGATTTGGATTTAACTTTGGGTATGAAATCCCACCTCATTTCTTGGCCTATTTGTTTCCATTTTATTCAAAACAAATTAAAAAATAAGCCAGGTACAGTGGTGAGCACCTGTAGTCTCAGCTACTTGGAAGGCTGAAGTGGGAGAATCACTTGAGCCAAAAGTTCGAGGCTGTAGTGAGTGCACCATAACCGAGCTTGTGAATAGCCACTGCACTCCAGCCTTGGCAATGTAGGAAGACCCTATCTCTATAAATAAACAAATAAATAAATGAATGAATGAATACATAGTAAATTGGTATTTACTGAAGACAGTAGGTTCCATATATTTTGTAAATATGTTCTTTCTTATGTAGCATATATGGTTCAGTAGTTGCCATTTAATGAAGAACCAGTGATCTCTCGAATGGGAGAGTATCTTCAAATTAGGTAAAACTATCATTTGGTTTCTAATTCCATGATTAAGACACTATAAATATATATTTCTTAATATGATTCATTTAATGTCTCTCTGTTAATTTAGAAATAAGATAGGGTTTTGAAGCAGTTTGAAGACATTATAAAATAGTGTTTTTTTGTCTTTAGCATATCTAAAATTTCTTTTCAAGGACAGATAGAAAGATCAGATCATATTCCTCTTAATACTTTGCTTCAGTCACTTACAATAGTCTGTCAAGTCTGTGTCAGAAATGTTTGTCAAAAATATCCTGTCTTAATCTTGGTCTTCCCTATCTCGCATTGATAGATTGAATCTTTCACTTAGTAAACTAGTATTTGGGAGCACCTACTCAAGGCTGGGAATGTAGTGCTGTACAAGGTCAGTGCCATCTCTGCCTTTATGGAACTTCTGCTCTCCGTCTTGTTCCTTTGGGGTTCTTACCTGACTTGCAGTGCTCACCTTGTTCCCTTCCACAGTATCTTCTATAGCCTTCACCTCTACCTAGTCTGTTTCTTAAAACCTTTCAGTGGTCTTCATTGATCAAAGGTTAAATTCCCAAATCTTTACCATGTATAAAGGCTTCATAATTTGTTTCCCCTAGTGAACTTCATGACGCTGAAATAGCTACCAACTTCCAAATTTAGTCTTTGAGGCCTGTATGCTTTAACACTCAGTTTAGGAGTCACATCCTTTGTTGCCTTCTCCATCTTCCTTTGACTGGGGTCATTTGTCCTTTCAACACATCCAACACTTTAAATAGACCTCCTCTATAGTAGTCATGAAATACTAAATATTATCCTTCCCTCATTTGACCATGAACAAATGAATGACACTCCTAAAAATAACCACTTTAATAAATGCATAACTTGAATAATATCTAATTCATTCTTTCATCACATGCTTATTAAGCATTAGTTATAAGCCTGGGCCTCCATGGATACTAGATAGCAAAAAATCAGTAGATGTGTTCTCTGCCATTACAGTCACTACTTTGAGAATAAAACAAAATAATCAGAACTTCATGTTAAGTTATTTGGGGAATTATGCTTTGGAAAGCCATGGATAGTAAAGAAAAAATATTCTTTCTTTTTAAACTGTAAGAAGTTTATCTGACTCTAACTCTCAGTGGGAGCACATGTCCAGTTTATTTGTGATGGTCTAGAACTTCTTCAGTCAGTCCCAAGGTTGAGTCATCATGGTCTTGTGGAAAGTGGCTTTCATTTTGAGGCGATTTCCGTGTATTCGCTGGGCAGTTTATATAGTTTCTGATGATAAATCACAGGAAAGGAACCAGTGGGAAGGAAGGGTCCTTTTCTCATGATATCCTTCCCTTTTAGTTCTTGTTTTTCCTGGAAAAATTTAATGGATGTAACAGTTTTGTGGATTTTGTAGTGAATTTTATGTTTATATTTTAAGGAAAATATTCCCTTTTTCCCTTTTCTTCTTTTTTTTTTTTTTAACTAATTACTCTTGAAAACCGTTTTTTGCCTCTTCCATCTTGTGGTGCTGAGTACCATGTTAAGGGCATAGAACATGTTGTATAGTAAGACAGGATGATAATCTCTTCTCTAATCAGTTTTATTAATATTTTAATATTATATAAATGTATATACAGGATGCAAAAGAGGCTATAGAGTTAATCAAGAAAATAATTGATTTCCCAGATAATAAAAATGTCTAGGCTTGGAACTGAAAGCAAAAGACAGAGAATTTTGAAAGTGTAAGGGGTTATGTATATTTGTTTTTTAAGTATTCTTCTGGGAAAGAGGAGGAAAAAATTACTTTGTGAGCTGGAAAGACAATGCTGTATCTTCAAAATTCAAAACTTGCTTTTAAGTTGTATCATTCATACTGCAATTCACATTATGCAAGGGTGCCCCATGGTATATATTCAGTAGAGTTTTCTTTGCTTCCAAGCCATGTATTAGAATTTAAAACTTCTTGGATTCTGTAAGTTCTATAGGTGGATTATAGCAATATGAACACCCAGAATATATGACAATGCATTTATAAATGTATATTGTATATTTTCCGTATTAACTGAGGGATTTTGGAAGTCTACTCTGCATATAATGTACCCTTAAGATCATAATAATCAGACATAGGTATCTGTGCTTGAAGTTGTGAAAAGCTATGGATTTGTGCTTTACCTTCTCTTAGAGGATGTACCACATACTTCTGTTCAGAAATGAATAGCATGCCCTAGAAGTAAAAATGATTCTCATGTTTTACCTTTTGTGGGTTAAAAACCACAGAGTTGAAATATAGTTTGCAAAATATACTGCAAATATGTGTAAGAAACAATGCCTAAACTTAATTCATATGATGAGACATACAGAAAACATACAGCTACTCGATTGAGAAAATGAAAATTAATCTATAAACATTTTAGCTAACACTGTGCTTTTCCCCAAATCCTGGTGTTCATTATTGTGTGCTTTAATAGGAGACAAGCAGTATCAATTGGAAAAATGTTTCTTAGTGGATTGAGAACAGTGTGGCTTTCTAATTCCTAAGTGGGAAACCTAGTTCTTTGGTTTCTTTGTTCCTAGTTAGGCTAGTCCCCAGCTATTTTAGCTGAACATTTTACATACTAATGGAGTCCAGGGAAGTGCATTTGGCAGCTGTTCATAGGATAATAATGAAATATGCTATTTAGTGCTGCATGCTGCCACTGTAAAACGTGAAGAGTATTTATAGAGATCTTAGTGAACAGAGCTGTATCCACTTTATGTTTAACAAGTGTGTGAACCTGAGCGAGGAAGTTGTATTTTCCTATGAAAATAACTAGTACTCTTTTCTTACAGGTAAAGAAAACGTGCACAGAATCAGATGTTTCAGAACCTCAGAATTCCAGGTATAGTTAAAATAAAGGCCAAAATTCCACTAAGAAAGAAATTTTAATTTTGGAGAATTAGTAAGATGTTATACATCAGACAGAACTGTGTTTTGAAATATTGAGCTTCTTTGAGAACTTATCTTTATGGGAATTATATGTTATACCAGCTACAGTATTATTGATCGTAATATTAATAAAAAGGACTGACTTTGAAGACCATTTTAAAGAATAGTAGAAAAATCTCTAGAAATACTTGAAAAGTTAATCCCTTAGCATTCATTATTTTAAGTTAATCTTAATTTTTCTATCTAATCTCTTTTTATAAATGTATTCACATCTAAAATTGTGCCAGACACTGAATAACTATAAACTCTGTGTTTGCCAAACACACACACACACACACACACACACACATACACACACAATATTTCTTTTTCTTTCCAATGAACTTTAGCCAGATTTTGAAAATCTTATCAAATTAGAAACCTAAACATTAATTCGGCATTCTCTTTCTGGTTATTTGGAGCCTATAGAAATGATGAATTATAGTGGTCAGACCATTTATTACAGGAATTTAGCACCATTTAGTTGTTTGTGGTTGGACCAAATGCCCGGCAGATTTTTTAGGCCTACACATTTTCATTGCTTTCATTTCAAAATCCAGGCCTCCAGTTTAAATGGATATGTAAAAGTATTGTAAATATCATGACAATAATAACATGTCCTTACTGTATTATTAATAATATGATTTAACCTATTACATTAAGAAATTTGTATTTAATTTGTGAGTTGGGTCTCAGTTTATTTTGTCCTCCTCACTCCAGCATATATAATGCATGTAGTGATTTTCTTGGTGTAATAAAACAATACAAATCTAGGTAAAATGTTAATAGCCATTATGTTTTCCTTTTGGAGAATAAATATATATTATTCACAGTCCATTTACAGTTTGAGTAATTCTTCCCTTGTTTTATGTAGTATGATATTTCTATAATAAAGTCCTGCACATAATTATGTTAAAATGATTGTATATAGTCTTTCCCTTCGGATCATTAAGAACATATAATGACATAGGATTTTTAAGTTTTGATATTTGTTCTTTATAATTAGCTCTTCAAATAGAATCAGATAATTTTAGCTTATTTTGGAGCATTAGGAAATGGGTGAACCATTGAATTCTTTCCTTCAAAGCAGAGTAATTCTAGGATACGTGAAAAGAAGGGAAGGATGGAGTTCTCTTCCTTGTAGGCACTTTCTTTCTAATTATTTGCTGACCTGTATAAGTGACCTACCTATCACTTGCTTTGTAAGGATTATATAAGTAATTAAAGAATTTTTGTAAGCAACTGGTCTTGAGGCTTAGTAGGAATAAACAGCACTACAATCATCCTTATTATTAATATTTCATATCAAAATCTTTTAGCCTTGAGGCCACTGAGGATATTTGGACAGATAATACTATACTTAAGTAAATTTTATTTTATTATTTAAAAAAATTTTTTTTTTGAGACAGGATCTCACTCTCTTGCCCAGGCTGGAGTGCAGTAGCACGTCTGACTGCAACCCCAAACTCCTGGGCTTCAGTGATCCTCCTGCCTCAGCCTCCTGTGTAGCTACTACTACAGGTGCTTGCCAGCATACTCAGCTAATTTTTAAAATTTTTTGTAGAGGCAAGGTCTTGCTATATTGCTCAGGCTGATGTCCAGCTTCTGACTTCAAGTGACCCCAAAGTGCTAGAATTACAGGTATGAGCTGCTGTGCCCAGACCTTCAGTAAATTTTAAACAAAAAGAATGCAACCAAACTCATTCATTGTTCAGATTTGGTAGCAGTAAATTAGAGAAGAAACAGAAAGAATTCAGAACTCATTGTATTTAAGCCTGAAATTAGATCATTCTTTTTTATCTGGAAAATCCCAGCCCATATGGGCTTAACAATGCAATTTTATTTTTAAGAAAAATGACGGTTATTATTTTAATGACTGTCTAAAATATATTTATCATTAAATAATATATGTCTCTGTAAGTTGCAAAGTGGATGGGGGTCTGGAAATCAGCAGTTAGTTGCCATGGATTAACTGCTTCTTAAAATTTCCTAGTCTGCAATATAAATGGGTAAATTGAGCAAATCAATTTCTAAGAACTCTAAAGCTTTGTGATATCAATAACAAATACATAAGACAATCTTCATGGAAATTAGAGATGGAAAGGCCTTCAGGATGATCTAGAGTCATTGATTTGTTCAGGTTTGCCCAGACATTTTGATAGCGGCTGGTTTTATGTCCAGACTTCTCATGCAATGGCTGATCTCCACTCTATGTCAGTATCACAACGATACGGCTATTCTTGGATCCCGCATTTATTCACCAGCATTAATTCTGGGAGTGCCAGAACTGGCAGTTAGTTAATGCAGTGGTAGAACACCAAGAAGAGAATAAAAATCTACTAAAGAACACTCTGCACAATAAGGATACAATAATTTACTGAATAGTAAACAAATAAAGGAATGCTTAAAATAATATTTATTATATGAATGTACTGAGATTCAGTTTTTATAACCTATCAAAAAACAAAAAAACCCAAACAACCAAAAAGCCTTTATTATAGACACTAGGCAGCATTACTTCAGTACATAGATATAGGGGTACATTCTTTTTTGCTCAATAAGAATCACAAACATTTATATTCGTCCTCTCTCCCCTTTTCAAACTGTGTGTGTGTATGCTAGAGAGAGAATTAGAGAGAGACACTCAGATTGAGATTTAAAGCCTGGGGCTAGGTAATTCTATTCTAAACAAATCTTGAGTAAAGAGTTGAGCTCAAAAGAAATGCCAAAATACTGTCTCAGCATAAAATGTGAGCTGAAGACTCACTGCTGCCATACAAAATGCTGCCTCACTTGGAACCTAAAGCTAATATCGTTCATTTATTTAGCTAGCTTTATAGTGTGTTGGTTTTGGATTTGAAATGATTAGAATAAATGCATATGGAAAGTGTTATAGTAGAGAAATAATTGAATTGGGTGTGGAGACTGTCAGGAGAATTCTTGGAGTGACATATGTATTAGCAAATTCTTTGTCTTGCTTGGCCTTAATTCTTCTTTTGGATAGAAATACTTGGGCTGCAGATGTAACTGGTAGATTGAGAAAAAAAAATATTTACAAACACATACAATGTTAAGTAAGGCAAAACTCTCTTCTTAGAAATAATATTATGTGTATTTACTAAAAGCCAGACTTCAGGGATTGTATTTTCTGTTTCCTAAAACTGTTCAAACTTGATGTCATATGAAAAGCAATATAATGTTCTTCATATTAAAGTTGACATTCCTTACATGTTTTTCTCTTTTTGCTGTCTTCTGTGTTGCTAACTATGTCCAGCAACTATGTTGGCCTTTGTTTCTAAAACTAATGTTAACTGCAGAATGAGTGCATGAGAAAACCGAAATTTATATTTTTCTCATGTTTTACCTTACTGTGAGATTAAGTTTGTTACCAGATAGACCATCTTAAGGCATCAACTGAAATGTTGTTTTTGTATTGATTTTTTTTCTATATTCTTGGTAAATTTATTTGTGTAGATTTGTGTCTCATTTAAGTCATTACTGAAAATACGTAGTTCTTGTTTAATGTAACAGATAGCTCCTGGACAAATGAATTTTATACCAGAAATTTCCATGAGTCTCACATTTTTTTTGAAACTCTTCTACTTTAAGTCCTTTTTATTTCTGATATGAGGTGAGGAAATAATTTATCTTATTCTTTAATTGTGTTCTTTACAAATACCTTAGAGCACCTCTATGTTCAAGTAGTCTCCATAATACCCAAGAGATTTCTTGATCATCTTCTGTTTCTGTTTCTCTTTGCTTTTTTCTCTTTTGGGCCACTGACTAGTAGAGCATTTTCACCAAGAAGAGATCTAAGTAAGACATAGAAAGGAAATAAAACTCCAATCAGGCAGTTTTATTTTATACTTGTTCTACTGATTAAGAAGTGAAGGGAAATACAAGTTTTCGTGAAATTAGATTTGAAGTGACTTCTAGAAATTATACCAGTTCTTTTCCTGTAGTAGCTTTGTCTCATCCTGGCCATGGTATTGCCAATAGCATACAGTAAGGCAATCTAAGGGAGGATATTAAACTATGTGAAGTGCTTACGGTACATATGAGTTAAGGTGATAGTTTTTCCATATGGAGAATAAAAAAAAGATTGTGTGGATAATGGAGAGGATTGACTCTTCCTTATTTCGTAAATTAAAGAAATTGAGTTTGCTGAGTACTTAATGATTATCTTTAGTTAGCAAAGGTGTTGGCCTGTGTCTTCTTGTTCTAGTCTTTATTCACCTTGCAACTATCAAGAGAAGGGCAGAATGACTTTCCAACTTTTAAAGAAGCATTGGAATTAATTTGTATTTAATATCTAATATATAAGTGAGCCTCAGGTAGTTTATCTATTCAATGTCTATGTGTAAAACCTTAAAAAATGAAATTAATTCATCTTATATAAATAGTTATGATTTAGCAGTGTTATATTTAAAGTATTAAGTTATAAATATTTATTTGCTAGTAAAATAATGATTGCAATGCTTTCAGAAGACTAAAATGTTTATCGGCATATAATTGCCTGTCTAAAACTTAAATGCTATATTGTTTTTATAGCAGAGAAAACTGAGGGCCCCTTTGTGAAAATATGCATAACATATTTCACTATGTCGAATCAGGTCCATCTAGCCCAATATTCTGTCTCCAAGAAGTATCAAAATTATTACTACCAGGTTGCATTTCCTCAAACTTGACAATTTCAGGAGGTAGTTCCAATAACTTAGATTCTGTCAGTAACACAATCTAGTTGTACTGTCCACAGAATTATGTAACCATTTCTTGGACTTGGTTATATTATTGTCATATACTATCTTTGTAACCAGCTAACCCAGGAAATTTCTAATGCAAAGTAATAATTCCTTTTAGTTATTTAAAACCATCTCTTTTGAATTATAAGGTATGTATCTCCTGAAAATGATACATGATTGACAGGTAGATGTTCTAAGAGTGTGATTTAATTCTTGTATCGTTTGGTTAACCCGAGTCGTGTTATAGCTTGATCGTTTTCTTCCCCATTTTGAAAGTGTTTTCCCTCGTTTCAAAGTCTGGCCTCAAGTGGACGCCTTTCCAGTGTCTTCATAATTTTGGCTGGCATTCATTGGAGATTTTCTGAATCCGTTTTACCTATTTTTGGGTGTGTTGACAGATTCCTACAGGCGTGGATGCAGGTGGAGCTGTGAAGGAAAGTGAATGACCTGTTCTGTTTTGCTGTTAATCGTGTCTTGACCGTTTTGGTCATGGTTGGATCCTGAGCCAATTGTCTGTGGCATCTGCCAAATCCCTTATATCAGTGATAATGGAAGATATAAAGAACTGTCTCAAAACTTAGATTATTGTTTCCTGAATGTCTTCTCATATATGTGCCCAGTCAGCCTTTCCCATAGCTCCCTGGAAACTCCGGGTAATTTATCTTTACTGGTCAGCATAGCTTGGCGTTACCTATATACTCGTTGACTTCTTCGTGCACTTCCCTGTAGAGTTAATCATTTTCCAAGATTAAATGAATGAGCAAATGACAGTAGAATAGTACATGTGAAAGGCTCTTACACATTGTTGCTCAGAGAGTGGTTGCTTATTATATGTTTAAATTGAATAAAGACACATCCGGCAACCCATTAAGGGAGAAGCATAAGCTACAGCTGACAGGAAGAAAGACCACACTGTTAACACTTCTTCATTCACTGTCTTCAGATCCCGAGGTTTTATTCTTGATCTTTTTGCTTTCCTTTCATTTCATACTTTTTCCCATATAATCTCTGTTCCCAACTCTTGACATGACCCCCAGTGCCTGGCATGCTCTGCCCACTTCCTCCTACTGTTTCGATGAGCTTCCCCTGGCTTGGAGGTCTGCATTCACACATACCACTCTCCTCCCTCCGCAGAGGCTGAGATGCTCCTTCCCCATCTGCCTCCCCTCCCATTCCTATCTTTGCTCAGCTACTTCATTTCAACTCATCCTCCAGATCTCTGCTCAGTGCTTCTTCCTCAGGGAAGCCTTCCTTCCCTGGTCAGCAGACGGGTCCAGCCCCACTGTCATGTGGCCACAGGGCACCATGTTCTTCCCCTTGGGAGATGCTTCATCTGATTAATGCCTCTTCCATTCGCCAGGCTATCAGCTTCACAAGGCTAGAGACCATGTCTGCTTTTGTTCACCATTGCATCATTGGTATCCAGCACAGGGCCCAGCAGTTTCCAACACATATCTGCTAAATGAATGACTCACTTCCAAATACGTATCTGGCTTGCAACATCTCCTGGAATATCTCTCATAACCACAAATCCCTAATGTAATTTTATTACAGATTTCTCTCTGTTATCTCAAACTCCACTTGTGAAAAATTGTAATTATTACATTCCTTTCCCCAGGGTCTTTCCTTTCCAGTGAAAATTCTCTCTGTTATCCTATCTCAGAACCTTTGAGTGATCTTTGACTTATTCCTCTCTTTTCTTTGCCAAATCCTGTTGGTCATCAAGTTGTTGTTAATTTTCCTCTGCCATGTTTTTTGAATCTCTTTATTTCCCCCCTTCCCATTGTCACTGTGAAAGTCCAGGCTCTTGTCACCTCACCTCTGAATTAATAAACAGATTCCCATGTGGCTTCCTGGGATCTAGACCCTGCCTTTCTGTTCTGCAAGGTCTAAGAGAACCTTTCTCAATGGCTTTCCATGGGGTGTTCCTTGTTTGTTCATTGACCAGACAGTTCTCAGTAGACAGAGTATATTCAAAAGCATGAACAACTAACCTTAAAAATTGAATTGTATGCAAGAAGTAAAAAATTATATGCAAGAAGTATACTATTTTTTCCTAATAGCTGTCCACAAAAGATCAGGGATTATATGGGCTACCTGTTGTCCATTCTTCTGCTGTCCCTTTACTCTGGTTTGTTAGATGTTGACTGAGTCCCCCATTTCATGTTTTCCTTTAGTTACAAACTGACATAACAGTACATGGCTCTAACATGGGTCCCAGAGCATTCCAGAAAAAAATAGATACCAGTTACATAGGTATGGTTTTTCTTCTCCCCTTCTCCTGTCCCTATTTTCTATATAGATCTTAGAGTGAAATAGTATATTTTTACACCATGTGGCCACCTGAGAGCATCTATTTTA
>CAUYSK010082867.1:0-16367 GCA_963575035.1 Avahi laniger | reverse complement strand
AGTGAGGGGAAGGGGCCTGAGTGTGTGTGCGCTCGCGCGCGCAGGCGTGGCTGGGAGGCTGGGAATGCACAGGCGCAGGGTCCCAAAAGGCGCTGGACCCTCGGAGGCTTCGCTTTGTTGGGTGCGGGAGTGGGAGGAGGGGTGGCGGAGGCGTCACCTATGCACACCTGAGCGCCGGGAGAAACGGCATACGGCGGATCTCATGTGTGTTTCTAGGGTGGCTTGTGGAGAAGGACGAGGCGCACAGGGTGTGTGTGTGTGTGTGTGTGTGTGTGTGTGTGTGTGTGTGTGTTTGCGCGCGCGCGTGCGCCTAAAAGCGGGTGAATGGACGGGCGTGGGGACCAAAAGCCGCTGGGCCCTCAGCGGCTTCCCTTGGCAAGGGGAGGGGCGGGCAGTGGCGGCTTTTGTGCAGAGGGACAGCCCCGTGGGAAACCTGGCGGATCTTCAATCCAAAAAAGACATCTGGGACACGCACGGTCAGCAGAGCAGCCCTGCGAACTCCACTTAGCCAGTCGGCTCTGTCGTCCTAGGCCGTCTTCTCCGGGAGCCTCTCTCTAGTTCCTCTGTTTCCGCTTCCCCAGCATTTCCTCCTTCCACCTCTTCCCGCACCCCGCTCAAATACACCTCCCAGCCCAGGTTTTTCGTCTCCCAGGAGCCCTGAACAAATCCCATCGAGTGTCCCTTCCAGCTCCTCCAACTCCACAATTCCTTTGCCCATCGCCTGCGTCCCAGCGGACCTGCTGCGGGAGCGCTGGCTGGAGGGCGGAGCCACCCGAGGCTCGGACGCACCTGTAAACCAGCCACTCGCCTGGCGGGACAGGGGGTGCTTGATACGTGCCCACCCTGCGCCTTTCCTCTCAATACCAAAGGAATTTGGATAGATTAACAACCTCATCCGACTGTCGAAAGAGAGCTCTAACTTAAAAATGTCCAGCAAGATGTTAAATCACTGTATAGGATAAAACACCTCAAAACACTTCATAATTCTGCACTTTCTGATTCTAACACACATCTTGCCCCAGAGATTCTGAGTTGCCTTCAGCCAATAGTCAGCTATGGCCAATGACATATATGTAAATTTTCTAGTTATATATAAATATGAAACAGTGGCATGAAATCTTAATATACACACCATTACCTGACAAGCTTTTATTCACTCCACGACTTACACCTACATAATGACACATCATAATTTCATTTAACAGCAGCAAACATCTCAACAGGAATTTAAAATCATTTATTTTGAATTTCTTCCTGTTACACATTTTCCAGTTCTTAGTTTTGGCTACAATCATGCTGAACTAGTGGGAATAGTAGTGGGAATTTTGTGTGTGTGCATCTGTGTGTACAAGGGTGTGTGGGTTTGTGTATGTGTTGCATCTAATACATTTCCAGTAGTTAAATTTTGGTTTTCAAGGATATGTGCATTGTCAATTTAATGACATCTTGGTCTTATTGTGTTACTGTGCCAAGTACAGTACCACTTGTAGTATATGAAATATCTATTTCTCTGCAATGTGAAGGTCATTGGTATAATCAATCCAAAATATCTTTTGAATTTACCAGGCACGTTATATATAATTCAGGTTTTTTATTTTCAAAAGTTTGAACATTGTTTAATAAACTTTTTAAAAATTTTTGCAAAAAGACTGGCATTGGGCTGTTCACAAAACTGTGCAGCTAAATTTTTCTTGTTTGGAATGATGTTTAAGTTACTCCCTGATGTTGGCCTTAAGCTGCGCTCAGTTTCTTGCCAGGTGGGCCTCTACCCAAAGCAGGTAGTGACATGATCATTTGATTCCTCAAAGCAAGCAAAAGAGAAGAATCAGAGAGAAGGAGTAGGTGAAAGACAAAATGGAAGTTGTTTTTTTTTTGTTTTGTTTTGTTTTTTTGAGACAGAGTCTCACTCTCTTGCCTGGGCTAGAGTGCCATGACATCATCCTAGCTCACAGCAACCTCAAACTCCTGGGCTCAAGCGATCCTTCCGCCTCAGCCTCCCGAGTAGCTGGGATTACAGGCATGTGCCACCATGTCTGGCTAATTTTTTTTCTATATATTTTTAGTTGTCCAATTAATTTCTTTCTATTTTTAGTAGAGACGGGATCTCGCTCTTGCTCAGGCTGGTTTCGAGCTCCTGAGCTCAAACAATCTGCCCGCCTCGGCCTCCCAGAGAGCTAGGATTACGGGCGTGAGTCACCGCACCCCGCCAAAATGGAAGTTTTTAAAACTCGATCTTCAAACAGACAGTCACTCACCATGGGGGTCCTTAGTGACTATGGTAACATCTGCTAGTTGTCTCACATTTCCTTGTTTTTTTAATGCTTTGGATCAAAATATTTGCTGTAGAAGGGCAAATGGTAGAAGAGACCTCTCATCCTTACCTGTGTTTTAGTCATACTGGCATGGGTATAGAAAGGGTCTCCCATCTCTGTGGTGTGCAGGGGATACCCCTGGTCCAGGGCATGTTGCAGGTGGGTGTGTCTAAGAGGCCAACAGCAAAGAAGCTCCATTTGTTAGTTTCAAACAAGTCAGATGTAAATTCTGGGCAAATCTGTGAGTGGAAGTAGGGTAGGTCTGGCATTTGTTAGGTGGGAAATCTTCCTCTTCAACTATTTTCCTTCTGGGCCTAAACTGCTCTTATGTCTTCAGTTTCAGGGTCCTTGGTGATGTCACTGTTATTAATATATTTCCTTGTATGGTTTTTAGGAAGAGAAAGGGAGCATTATATGTGGAAATGATGACTGAATGGTAATCAGAACATGTACTAAGGGATAGGGCATATGTAAAATGAGGCAGAGGCTCATCAGAGGCAAATATCAGAGTTGGAAGCAGCAGATGAAATGTACATATAAGGATCATAGAAACATACCAATGAATAGAAAATAATAAATGAGTTAGCTTTATAACTCAATACTCTTTACAGAAATTGAAGACATATGCACACAAAAAAATGAGTAATATAACACAAGACTGATTGATACAAAAATACACATTAAAAATAAAATAGTTTCTACTGGGCTCAGTGGCTCATGCCTGTAATTCTAGTGCTTTGGGGGGCTGAGGAGAGAGAATTGCTTGAGGCCGAGAGTCCAAAGCTAGCTTGGGCAACATAACGAGACCCGGTCTCTACAGAAATAAAGTAAAAAATAAAAAGTTTCTAACTGGGCCGGGCACAGTGGCTCACGTCTGTAATCCTAGCACTCTGGGAGGCCAAGGCGGGCGGATTGTTTGAGCTCAGGAGTTCGAGACCAGCCTGAGGAAGAGCAAGACCCCGTCTCTACCAAAAATAGAAAGAAATTAATCTGACAACTAACAATATATAGAAAAATTAGCCGGGCATGGTGGTGCATGCCTGTAATCCCAGATACTCAGGAGGCTGAGGCAGAAGGATCACTTGAGCCCAGGCGTTTGAGGTTGCTGTGAGCTAAGATGACGCCAAGGCACTCTAGCCTGGGCAACACAGTTAGACTCTGTCTCAAAAAAAAAAAAAAGTTTCTAACTGGAGGAATGGCATTAGAAATACGGAATATCTCATAACTGAATGCACAAAATCACTGAAGATAGGATAGTGGTCCTTTACAAAACACTTGAAACGGTAACATTACCTCAACCCATTTGACCATTGGGCAGGAAAATCATAGCAAATTTTAGTCTACCTTTGATTCAGAAAGTCTAATATACACAAAACTAAAAAAATTCCAATTTCAGGAAAGGACTGTGACTAATTACTAATTAGTCCAACCTAATTACTCCTTTGCTCTTTTTCCTACCTGAAATTTAAGCTTGAGGACCTGGGATCTCTAGCCAGGGCCATCATGAATTAGCTTTGTGATCTTGCACTATGAGGTATGTAGAGTCTCATATTTAAAACTAGATAATCCTTCTGTGCTATGGTAAGAGAATAGATACCATAAACGTAATTTGTCTAGGCATCCCTGACACGTGGAGAAGCTTTCTGGAGTGAATGGAAAGGGCCAGGAATTGGGCTCCTCCTCCAAGGGAACTTCTTCCCCCCATAGCCGTTCCTGCCTATGAGAGGGGTCAAAAACGCAGGCGAGACCCACATGTCCAGGAGCCAACGGCTGAACCCACGAAGGAGCTACAGTCACCTCAAGGAGAGGCAGATGCTTCCAACAGCGGGGTCCAATGGGGCATGAACCAGCCAGGAGATGCCAGCGCTTGCGATGGCGGACAGACTCACACCAGGGTGCCCTCGGGAGTCCCGGCCGCCCCTGAAGCTGCTAAAAACCTCGACTTGAAATACAGAAGAACCTTGATTAGAGAGAAACTCCAGCTTTGCTTGCCACCCACATCACGGCCCTCTTCAATCAATGACCCGTAAGGGGCCCGAAACACCCAGATGGACTTCCTGGAACTGGTACCCTGCACACCTGGGAACTGCCAGATCTGTGCAGTGGAGATCATTCCTTATTTTATTCTTCCTTGTCTCAACAACCTAAGGTTTTCAGTTAGAAAAACTTTCTTCATGTAATGAGTATTTGAAGGAACTTTTCCTTTAGATTCACTTCAAATTGTGATGGTTCTTCTGTGGAAATTGTACACATGATTAAAGCCCTTTGCCTTATTCTCTAACTGTGGAATTGTTTTTGGGTGTCTGAAGTCAGGAAAGAAAATAGTCTACGTGGTTCTGGGGCAGGAAGGCCACAAGGCCCTCAGTCAGAGCTGGAGGAGAACTTGAGGGGCCTTTGCCAGGCCCTGCCTATACCTAGGGTATTCTCTCTGCCAGTGCGTCAGCTATCAGCTTCTCTCTTGTGTCCTGCAATGAATACAAGTATTTCTCATTTTCATATTTTAGTAACTCTTGCACACAGCAGCCCCGAGAACTCACCTTGAAATGTTCCTACTGGGTCATCCTGGCATTCTTAGTCCCAAGTCTCTTGTGGCACCTTTCTGAAATCTTCTTCCTATTGCTCTGCCTGTTGCCTCTCCTGCAGTTCTCCTGCTTCTTAATGCTTTGGATCAAATAATTGTGCTGGAGAACAGCAAGTGGTAGGGGTCAGATCTCTGTTCTGACCTATGCTGTGGTCATACCAGCATGGATTTAGACAATGACACTCTTCTGTTTGTTGGCAGGGGAGCCCTGTAGTCTAGATCTTGTGTGTGGGTGGTTCCAGGGTGGCCAATGGTAATGGAGCCTTAATTGTTGATCTCAAAATCTTGGTAAATGTGGGACTGGAATTAGGGTAGGTCAGTTGTTAGGCTTAAAGAATTCACCCTCCCCAAACTTCCATCCAAACCTCTTATAAAAACCACCCTTCTTCCCTTTCTAGGGGTGTATTAAAAATAGACACACAAAAAATAAAAAATAAAAATAAATAAATTACTACAGTCTTTTTCTTTTCTTTTTTTTTTTTTTTTTGAGACAAAGTCTGGCTCTGTTACCTGGGCTAGAGTGCCATGGCGTCATCCTAGCTCACAGCAATCTCAAACTCCTGGGCTCAAGCGATCCTCCTGCCTCAGCCTCCTGAGTAGCTGGGACTACAGGCATGCGCCACCATGCCTGGCTAATTTTTTCTATATATTTTTAGTTGTTCAGATAATTTCTTTCTATTTTTTTTAGTAGAGACGGGGTCTTGCTCTTGCTCAGGCTGGTCTCGAACTCCTGAGCCCAAACAATCTGCCTGCCTCAGCCTCCCAGAGTGCTAGGATTACAGGCTTGAGCCACTGAGCCTGCCAGACTGTAGTAATTTAACATGACAAATGATGTATTTTGCTAAAACTAAATCATCCCTTGTATTGTGATTACGGTATTGCCTGTGAACGCTCAGCTGCTTTTGAATTCAATATACATAATGTACCAAGTGACCTATGATATCTTAATTTTCTCACTACTTTTCTCTGTTATAACTACTCAGTGCAGTCCCATGATGCCATTTGGCTTTCATTTGGTGCATGAAAGCATCATTTTCATTTTGAAACCACTTCTGTTCTTTTTTCCTTATCCCCAAACAATAAAAGCAGCACTGAAAGACATGCACAAATGCAGATGCTGAAATTGTGTGGCAATACTAAGTTAAAGTGGTCATTCAAATAATCCAGAATATGCTATGCAAATCTAAAAAAATAAACAAATGAAAACAAAATTAAAACACTAAAGAATACATCCACAGATCTAATTTGAGAAAAACTGTTCAGGTCTATTATTGGGTCCCAAACGTTCATTACTACCAAAGGCTCTATCTACCGTGCTTACTTCCAAGAACCCCAAGTATTTAAAAAAATTTGTCTCCTAAATTGCATTTATTAATAATTTTACATTTTTTATTAATCACATACATAAAATTACCATTTCAGAATTTGAGATCATCATATGTAGTTATCACTCTAAGTTGCTTAAATTCCAGTTCTAAACAAACAAAAAGACAGGAAGGACCTACGCTGTCCTAACCAGAATAAGTGAAAACTTTCCATTCAGTTTTACAAGAAAGAACTCCCAGACCTCCACCTCCTCCCACTGCTGCCTTTGAGGACTCTTGGAGGTCTAGGGAGACCAGTTTAGGCTTTCTTGTACAAGCCAAGTAGCCACTCCACCCAATTTGGAAGGATTAAAGCTTGTCCTAGTTTTGCTTCATTGTTGTACTTTCTAGCATGCTAAAGAGCTAAAAAATGGGAGGAAGAAAATACAACAGAAGGCACCATTCCAGTACCAAACTGAAAAGAAACACAAAAACAAGAGAGCAGCATGTTTCTAACAGCTTGCGTGGAAAAAATATTGACTGGGGAGTTTGGACAGAACTGTTCATTTTCTCTCACCGCCCGCGTTATTTGTCTTACGGAGCAAGAGCCAGATACAATTCTGGAGAACAAGCCGAAGAGGTGGAGGGGCTCTGTGGAAGCATGAGGCTGAGCGGAGAAATTAGGGCTGGAGACCCAGTGGCTCGGGGTCAGGAAGAAGCCAGGGGAGGTGCTAAAGCCTTTTTCCTCTTGGCTTTGGGCATCCTCTTCAGCCGGCCTGAGTCTTAAGAAGGCGCAGCACGGCTCACTCTGTTAGGTTCCTGGCCCGTTCAGACCACAATGAGCAGGATGAATCCCTGTCCCTGTTTGCTTCGGCTGGGGAAAGGACGCGGGGGTCCCAAGCGCTTTCTCAGCTCACCCTTCTTGTGGAGTTTAGACCTACAAATCTTGCAATGGGGGTGGGAAGGGATCCTCCTTAAGCGAGGCAGAAACGTTGCTCCCCCACCTCGGCCGAGCCCGCGCGCCGGCCTCAGCCCCGCCTCCCTGGGAGCGGGGCGGGGCCTGAGCGAGGGGCGGGGCCTGGGCACGGAGCAGGCGGCGGCGACCAGCAGGAGGAGGAAGAACATGGCGGGCGCGGTGGGGCCCGGGACTGGCCCAGCGGCAGCGGGCGGAGATGGAGACGATTCGCTGTACCCGATCGCGGTTTTAATCGACGAGCTCCGCAATGAGGACGTGCAGGTACTGGACTGAGGCCGGAGACTCGAGGCGGGCCCGGCCGGGTGCATAGTAGGGAAGAGAGAAGGCCGGAGCCGCTGTGGGGAAGGCCGGGGGATTCAACGAGCCGAACCCGTAGCAGAAACTTGAAGGGGAGGCGAGAAAGACTCCTGAGGGGCTGTGGTGTCACGCCGTATCCTCTCCGGGACGTCTCCAGCGCCCCTCCTCCCGATCCCCTGAGGCGTCGGCCCGGCGCCCCATCGGGCGTCTGAGAACCGGCTTCCCACCTGGGCGCCCCTTCACGGTGGCCACGCCGGGTCCCGCCCGGGGCCGGCCGGCCAGTCCTGGTAGATGAGCCAGAGGGAGGAGCGCGGTGCCGGGCCGCGAGGGGGTTGGAGCGGACTGTGGATCATAGGATGCCAAGGGGCCCTTTTGCAGTGCCGCCCGGTGCCTTCCTCTCGGCCTGGAAACTGGCTGGGCTTGTTGGGTAGAAAGAGAGTGGATGGCTTCATTAACCTAGATGGAGTCGGCCGTATCAACTCTGATGGAACTTGTCTTTGAAAAGGCAGGAGTTGTATTCAACCATTTCACCTGCTTCACCATTGCCAAAGTTCTCTCTCTTAAACATGATTTCACTTTCTGACTGTTGTGTTCTCTTTCATTCATTTCTCTTCTGGGCCCTTTAAAGTGTTTCTCCTAGGAAATCTTCCTCTGGCTAATGAGGCCTAGTTAGACTGCTCTTGAGGTCCTTATGAGGTTCTGTGAATAAAATCTAAATGAAAGTTTATCCTTTCTTACCCCTATATCATTATTTCACCTGTTTGCACCTTTCGTCTTTTGGTCTAAATTGCAACCATTTCTTTACTTTTTTCTCCTTTCTTTTTTAAAGCTCCGTCTCAACAGTATTAAGAAGTTATCAACAATTGCTCTAGCACTTGGAGTAGAAAGGACGAGAACTGAACTGCTGCCATTCCTCACAGGTTTGTGAATCTTTGTTAAAGAAAGGCATGGACGTTCCGTTTTCCAGTGTCTTTCAAAACTTTGTTTTTTAGAGTTTGTTACCTACAGTATCATTAAGTACTACATTGAGCCCAGTGCTTTCTGTGCAAAAGAAACAGAACAAAGCATATTGTAAGATTGTGGCCAGGTATATTTAAACATTAACTATTTAGCTGATGAGAAAGTAATTGATATGGGAGTATGAATTTCTAATTCATTCTGTAAAACAGATTCAGGAAGACGCTTGATTGAGGAGAAGAAAGAAAATGCTGTTAGGATTCTGACTGAGCCATCTTACTGGCTGCATACTGAGTCTAATCCTAGTTTTATGTGAGTGCCCAGCTCTGGGCCAGCTATACTTGTTGATGAGTTGATGAGTATTTGGTTGATGTCATTTCCAGATACTATTTACGATGAAGATGAGGTACTGTTAGCCCTTGCTGAGCAGCTGGGAAATTTCACTGGCCTGGTGGGAGGTCCTGACTTTGCCCACTGTCTGCTGGTGAGTATTTGCCTGCCTTCCTCCTAGAATTTTTGCAGTATGAATGATACATTGTTTGGTGATAGGCACACAGCAGCATTTTTTATGCAAATCTCTTTATGGGCAGATAGTCATGATGTTAGCCATTGACAGAACAAGTAATGTAGGTTCTTTGGACTCAATTCTTCTCATTTGTCCAACTATGAATAAAAGAACTTCTTCCTCTCTTTCTGCCTCTGTAGACTTACCAATTTAGAGGTAGGGAGAAATAAAGATTTGATAGTTTTTATGATTTTTTTACCCCTCCCCGCCCCGAAATTAGAAGTCTTAATTCTCATCTGGGAATGTCTTGTCATTAATTATTAGCATAAGTTTTGCTTCTGACTTTTTGAGTTTGATGAGTTCAGTTCAATTTAGTTGACATTTATTGAGAGTCTACTATGTCAGGCAAATTGTAAGTCAACAATGTTAATGTTAAAGAAGACTAATCAATGGTGAATGGAATGAGGTCTCTGTGTGTCAACAAATAATTGCAATCTTAAATGGAAAAATATAAGCACTTATAAAGTACTCAAATAATAGGTGAAAGATTAACTCAGGGTGCTCAGGGAAGACGTCTTGGGAGATGATGTCTGAATTAGGTTTTAAAGGATAACTAGGAATTCAGTATTTGAACAAGGTAAGGATGTCTGCTTCAGGGCTTTAAAATACTGTTTATGTGATACTGACTCTTGTGATGCCTATCTCTACCTCTGACTTTTCCATGGGACTGCATAGATAGATAGATAGATAGAGATATGTAGAGGTAGATTTAGATATGTATATCTACCTATGATTTTTCTACTTGGATGTCAAACAGGTATTTCAAATTTAACATACCTGAAACAGAACTTGTCCCCAAAAGATGCTTCTTATTTTGTTGTTCCATCTACCCAGTTGTATCACCGTCTACCCTGTTACACAAGCTAAAACCTAGAAGGTGTTCTTCAATTACTGGACTACACGGTGGAACAGCCTTTTAGAAGGTATTCTCGAATCCTCTTTCCCTTGTCCCCCAAATCAATCTTAGTAACTCCTATAGAGTCTGCATATATTACAAAATCAGTCCACTTTCTTCCATCCCTCCTACTGCCATCGTAGTCCAGACCACCACCATCTTTCCTCTAGATTACTGCAGTAACTTCGTAACTAGTTGTCTTCCACTTGTTTTTTTTTATTTCAGCATATTATGGAGGTACAGATGTTTAGGTTACATATGTTGCCCCCTCCATCTTCCACTTTTGCCTTGCACCCCACCCCTACAGTTCACTGTTCACCCAGCAGGTAGATCACTCCCTGCCATGACTCTGAGAAAATTCAAACTCTGTGCAAGACCTTTTATGACCTACTTCTGTAGGGTTATCATATATGGTGCTCCCTCTTGATAACCTCCTTCCACTCATACTGGTTTTCTTTCTGTTCTTTGAATAAACCAAGCTTATTATTCCTTTAAGACCTTTGCCCTGGGTCTTCCCTCTAATAAAATTCTCTTTTGAGCTTCCTGTGGCTGGCTCCTTGTTATTCAGATATCAGTTTCAATATATCTCCTTAGAGAGATCTCCCCTGACCACTCAACTTGAAATAGCCTTCCAGTCACCCCTTATTACATCATCCTATTTTATTCTTCTACAAAGTACTTATCACCATCTGCTTGTTTTTTGGACTGATGCTTATCTTCCTCCATTAAAATGTAAATGACATTAGAGCAAGGAACCTTGTCTGCTTCTTTCCTTTGTAAACTCAGTGCTAGAATACAACAATAATCATTTATTGAAAGAATGAATTTCAGAGGCTTGGAAGCATCAAGCACGTTGGGTTTCAGACTGCTGGAGTGTGAAGTGTTGGCTGGAATAGGCAGGAGTGGCCACTAAAGGCCAATAGGAAAAGGGCATTGGAGAAGTGGGCAGAGCTCAACTCAAGAGACAGCTCATCAGACTTTATCCTGTCTTATTGATATAGAGATTATCCAGTGGTCCTACATGACAGGAGGTCGTGGTAGGCAGGGGACAGATCATGAAAGGCCTTGGCAAGTGAGAAACAGTATCTTTTCGATTGGCTTCTGAAATACTGCTTGGGAAGTTGAGTATTGTCTAGCTTTGTGTATCAAACAATTTTGAAAGTGTATTATTAGGCAGGCCCCCTTATTTCCTTGACTCTTCATCCTTGTCTTTCATTCTGTTGGTCAATTGAATCTGAATCTCCCCGTCCCAAATGCAAACACAGGCAGAGGTTTAGAGAACCAGCCTGTTTTCACTTTTTACTGGGCCATGTCATATTCAGTTACTAAGCCTGGTCCAGACCATCGGCCCCTTTGATTTCTTCTATTTCTAAAGCTGCACGCAGGGTCTCCTACCATCTCTGTACTCTTCACTTGATTGTTCTGGCAGAAACTCTGGCTCTGTGGCTCATGGGAAGATTCTGAATGTATTCTGAAAAAAATGACTTTGTACTCAACCGTTTATAAGTTGGATAAATTTATGATGTGGAGCTGGTGGACAAGGCTTGCTTGCACCTCTGGGAATGGTAGAATAATATTTAAAAGGCTGTGGACTCAGTGATGTCATAGCCTTTTGACTGTTATTGTAATTGCGGTGCCTGATGTTGATCGTTTTTTTGTACTTAATCTTGAGGAAATATATATGATCCTGTCTGAATTTGGCTACATATCTTTCAAACCTAGTGATTCAGCTCACAGTAATACTAATATTGTGTCAAGTCTCTTCCACTGTGTCATTTGTAGACACCATCTGGGAATTGCCATCTGGGACATGAGATCTTGGCTTTTCTACAGAAGTCGTGTCTTCAGGTTGGCTGTACCGTATGTTATCACTGTGGGAACTGAAAGTAACCATTTGGTATGATGTAGCTAACATTCTGGTTACGTGTACCACCTCCCTTCAGTCACTTTAAAAAGTGATAATCTGTATCTAACCTCATTCATTAAGTTCTTCTGTGATTTTCCTTTTTGATCTTTTCAGCCTCCTTTGGAAAGTCTGGCAACTGTGGAAGAGACTGTTGTTCGAGACAAGGCTGTGGAGTCCCTGAGGCAGATCTCCCAGGAACATACGCCTATTGCTCTGGAAGCTCATTTTGTACCTCTGGTGAAACGCCTAGCGAGTGGAGATTGGTTCACTTCTCGCACATCCGCATGTGGTTTGTTCAGCGTTTGCTATCCCAGGGCCTCAAATGCTGTCAAGGGAGAAATCAGACAGTAAGATAGTTTTTTGTTTTTTTGTGTTTTTTTTAGTTATTTGGGATTATTGGGGATTCATAGGTGACAATTTACGCAGTACCCTGTTACCACTGAGTGGCTGATGCCAGGATAATAAGATCGATGTCATCATTTTTTATTATGCAATTGAATATACTAGCGTTTTATTTTTGTTACTTCTGTGAGTGAAAGCCTAATCACTGATGTTTGTAAGAGGAAACCTCTAAAATGTCTGTGGGTGCTGGGGCAGGTTTAATCATGGTATCTGATGCAAAATATCTTCATTATTTTATGCTGCAGGCATTTCCGTTCCTTGTGCTCAGATGACACACCAATGGTACGACGTGCTGCTGCTTCCAAGTTGGGGGAATTTGCAAAGGTTTTGGAATTAGACAGTGTGAAAAGTGAAATTGTTCCATTGTTCACTAATCTAGCTTCAGATGAACAGGTAAGTTAACTCTTAGTATTTAAGGGCCGCAGATATGCTACTCTCTTCTAAATTTTAAGAATTTCTTGTATTTTTTGTTTTTTTAATTTAATTTTTTTATTTTAAGAATTTCTTTGAGGAGGTTTGGTCCTCATGTTAGGATCCTTTTTGTAAAATTAATTCTTAATTCTGACCTGGATAAAGTGTAATGTGACTCACCTCAGTGTTCTTATGTTTCTTTCTTAAGCAGACCGTGATTTTCTCTCTCACATTAGCAGCTGGTAAAAGAAACGGGAGTCAGGGATTAAATGGGAGCCATAATTAGGAAGACTAAGCTGCATCAAGGGGTAACATATCTTTGGGAATTGCCAGCTGTATTGTAGTATGAGGGAGTAATGTTTCCTGTTATTTTTAACTTTAAGATAAATAAGCATAGAATGTGTTAGGAAAGCTGTCTGACCCACCGCTTCCTCTGTACTAGTATATGAGAGTATGTTGCATAATAGCAATTTTAAATCCAAGGAACTGAGATCTCTTTGGTGTAGAAATAACAAGAAAAATAGCAAACACCTAAATAAAGTGCTTAATATTTCTCAGCCTGTTTTAAGTGGTTACATGTGTTAAGTAATTCAGTCCTCAACAACAGCCACATGAGATAGATACCCAATTTTTGGAATTGAGTAGGAGACAGAGGCATAGAAAGTTTAAGTAACTTGCTAAAGGTTGCATAGTTAATAGTGGTAGGGTTGGGATTTGAATCTAGGCAGTTTGGCTCTAGAATTCATGCCCTTCATAGCTAGGCTGTACTATCTTTCCATAATGGTGCTTAGAAGGATCAGCCCCCAGAGTACCTGGACTCTAGAAGAATCATTTTGGATTTTTAATTTGCCTAGTGGCTGCCCTAGTATCACTTCATGTATACAGGACCACGAGTACCAGGAAACACATTGATGAATATCATTTTCAGGTTCTAAATCTAATAATTTTTAAATTCATTAAAATAACATAGAAAACAGCGTAAAATGTATACAACTTAATGGATTATTATAAGGTAATATTATCTTGTAGCTATCATTTATGAAAGGAGATAGAGCTTTGACAGCCAGTACTCCAGAAGCCCTCCATGGGCTCCCTTCCAAACACAGTCCTTCCCTCCTCTGCTGTCCACTTTTTACTCTCTTAAGAGTAACATTATTCTGATTTTTATGGTAATCACCTCCTTACACTTTACACTTTTATTACCCAAACATTATAGTTTAAAACAGTGCTGTCCAACAGAAATATAAGCTACCTGCTAATTTTAAGTTTTCTACTGACCACATTTTTAAAAGTAAAAAGAAATAGGTGAAATTAATAATATATTTTATTTAACCCAGAATTTCCAAAGTCTTATCATTTGAACATGTGGCAGTAGCCACATTTCAAGTCTTAGAAGCCGCTTGTGGCTAGTGGTTGCCACGTTGGACAGCTCATGTTTAGAATCCTTATTTGGAATTTTGTTGATTGCATTTCCCCATGGTATAATTTAACATTTACTTTTGTCCTCTATATTTCCCACAAAATAATAGTTGAATCCAGAACTGAAGTTAGCAAATTCCTTTTGTGTGGGCCAGTTTCCATTGTCCCTGGTCAGTTCTGCTGTTATAATACAAAAGTACCCGTAGACAATATGTAAACTAATAGGCATGGCTGTGTTAAAATAACAACTTATTTATGAAAACTAGTTTCCTCTTGCATTGGCCAGTGTTTCCTCACCTGTGATCTAGAGGCTTAATCAGATTTAGGTTTGATATTTTTGGGGTGATAAGAACACTTCATAGGTGGTAGTGTGTTATTAGCAACTGATGCTCAAAAAATTAAGTGCTTTGTTTGAAAGTATGTATATGTATGTTCCCACTGACCACTGAAAGAAAAGCTGTTCTTGGCTTATTCATTCATTGAAAAAATATTGAGCACCTACTTTATATCAGGCACTGTTACTGTGTTGGGATACAGTGTTAACAAGGCATACAAGGACCCTGTTCTCAGGGAGTTTACATTTTAATGGAGAAAAACAGAAACAGGTAATAAAATTGGGCATTCCTCTAGACTGGCTAATTAGAGGTGGCATAAACTGAGACACGAAAGAAAAACACCAGCCATGCCCTTTCATGCAGTGTTAGAGCTCCTGGAAAAGAGAATTCCCGGAAGAAGGGACACCTAGTATAAAGGCCCTAAGGTTGGAACATAGTGGTTCAAAGAGACTGGTAAGAGATGAGGTTGGAGAAGATAGGCAGGGGCCAGATCACAGAGGGTCTTAAGTATAGTGTTTGGATTTTCACCTAGATTTTGAGCAAGGTTATGATATGATGTAATTTACATTTTTAAAAGATATTCTGGCTTCTGGGTGGAAACTATATTGTAAGGAGGATGAGAGTAGAAACAGGAAAACCAGTTAGGAGGCTTTTATGATAATAGGCAAGAGGCAGGGTGTAGTGGCTCCTGCCTGTAATCCTAGCACTCTGGGAGGCCAAGGCGGGAGGATTGCTTGAGCTCAGTTCAAGACCAGTCTGAGTAAGATGAGATCCTTTCTCTACTAACAGTAGAAAAATTATTCGTGTGTTGTGGCATGCACCTGTGGTCCCAGCTACTCGGGAAGCTGAGGCAGGAGGATTGCCTGAGCCCAGGAGTTTGATGTTCCCATGAGCTATGATGGCAACACTACACTCTACCTGGAGCAATGGAATGAGACTCTTTCTCAAAAACAAAAACAAAAAAAAACCTAGGGAAGAGATGATGGTGGTGGACTAAGGTGGTCACTGTGAAGATGGAGAGGCTCTAGATACCAGGTTTGATGGTGGAGTCAACAGAACTTAGCACTATTGGATTGCATGAGGGGAAGAAGAGTCAAGATCCAGATTTTTGGCTTGAGCAGCTGTGGGTAGATGGTGTTGTCATTGCTAACATGGAGAAGCTTCTGAAAGCAGGAACAGATGTAGGGGAGAAAATCAGGAGTGTTCTAGAAGATGTAGTTGATTAACAAATATTTATTGGCCTATATTTCAATAGCTGATAGTAGTCTTTTGATTTGGCATTATTTTTGGAATCTGAAAATATTTGTATAGCCATTACCAAGAACCTAGTTCTTTTTATACTGTTTTCATTTGGATACAGAGGGATGAATGTGTCTTAGGCAGTTGTTGATCTACAATTTTTAAAATTTGTAATATTTTGAAAATTGGAGTCACTGTTACCTCTGTTTTGAGTATATGTGTGTGTATCTACATACTATGTTATTGTATACACTGTTAAAATTTTAGTCTGGCACAGTGGCTCGTGCCTGTAATCTCAGTACTTTGAGAGATGGAAGAGGGAGGAGTTAAAATTTTTGACCTATTTTTCCTGGGTGCTCATATGTTTATGTGTTTTCGGTTTCTACTTCATTATATGTGTGATTCTCAAATCTACAATCTTGGTTCCTAATTTCACATTGATTTGTCTTAATTGTATATTTTCACTTGGTCAAAGGACATACAGGTGTCACATTGACACATGACAGTTTACATTTGGAAAGCTGAGTTTATTAATCACATACTTTTCTTTTTTCTTTTTTTTTTTTTTTGAGACAGAGTCTCACTCTCTTGCCTGGAGCGAGTGCCGTGGCGTCAGCCCAGCTCACAGCAACCTCAAACTCCTGGACTCAAGCAATCCTACTGTCTCAGCCTCCCAAGTAGCTGGGACTACAGGCATGTGCCACCATGCCCGGCTAATTTTTTCTATATATATATTTTTAGCTGTCCAATTAATTTCTTTCTATTTTT
>CAUYSK010082866.1:0-93921 GCA_963575035.1 Avahi laniger | reverse complement strand
CCTTTGTTGCCATATATTAACCATTCAGTAATAAATAATAAACACATTTCTTCAATTTCCCCTTTCTTCTTTTTTAAGTTTAACCTTAACCCTTCTGTTCAGGTTTCCCTAGTCATTTCTCAGTTGGATGAAACTCTTCTTCTCATCAACTCTTCAGGAAAGGCTCAGAAGTACAATATTCCTCAAGTTTTTGAGTGTTTAAATCTGCTTTTTTATGGCCTTAATACTTGAAAGACAGTTGGCTGGATGTAAAATTGTGGGTCATACATCCCTACCTCGAGTTTCTTGAAATTGTTGTACCACTATTATTTTATTTTGCCCACTACTCTCCAGATCCTACTGATTTTATGTTTCATTAAAAATGTGATCTTTTTTCCTGGAGTAACAGATTTTTAAAATTTCTACAGCATTGATATCTAATATGTTTCCTAGGATATGTCCCAAAGTTGTTCCTTCTGGTAACGTTGACCCCTTTCGATATGTAGATTAAATGTTTTTTATTTCTGGACAGTTCTCTTTGATAATACTTTTAAATATTAGTTTGTTGCACTGTTTTGTTTTTCTTGGGTCTTCTTCTTGTCTTGTGTATCACTGTCTTTATTACTTTTTTTCTCTTTCTCTTGGCTGCTTGCATTCCTCTCCTAATGTCTTTTCTATTTTTAGCAGATACTATACACCTAGGTTACTTATAATTTACTCTCTATTTCTGAGATAATTTTGTTTTTTTCTTCAATTTATTTTTTAGGATTGGTCAACTCTCATATTACATCTTCCTGTTTTGGCCCATTTCTAGTCTGAAATTTTTTCTAACGTAAGATGTTCTTTCATATTTACAAATGCTTATTTAAAGATATTTAATTCACATCAGAGTGCTATTTTATAGGTTTTCTCTGTTTTATGATTTCTCTTGTGGGAACATTTTCATTAGCTGAGGAGTTTTGATTTTCATGTTCTGTTTTCTTCTCATATTGGCTTTCTATGGCTATTGCTCTCTATTTTCTGTTTATTTTTAAATGACCTAAATTTTCCTGGGTGAATAATAGCATGTGTTTCTGAGATGAGGAGCCTGGGATTTAGGTGGTTTATTATGTTCCTAAGTTCAAGAATGCACTCTTTGGTTGGCACAGTGAAAGGCAGGTTATTTAATGGAGTGTCTGTGAGATGGAGAGGGCAGTGTGTCTGACTCTGTAATTTCTTTTTGTTTCTGGAAGACCCTTAATTTATAAATTTGTTTATTTCTTTCTCTTCACTACCAAGCCTCTAAGGAGAACTTTCCCTACCAAGATAGCTAAATCTCTTCCAGAAGCAGTACTCTCCCAAGACGAATACTTTTGAGCTTAGGCACTTCCAAATCCTTTCCAGTTGATCTACCATACATTAGTTATCTATTGCTGTATAACAAATAACCCAAAGTTTAGTGGCTTAAAACAAGTATTGTATATTTTCAAGTTAGATACTCCCAGTAGTCTTGTGTTACAGTTATTAATTAATTTTAATTAATTAATAATTATATAATAATTGTGTTTACAATATATTCATATGTTATGATATATAATAATAATGAATTATAATGAAGTATAATTAATTCTCCCAGAAGTCTTGACTTATAGATGTTATCACTTCCATTTTAAAGATGAGTAACTAGAGAAGAGTTGAAATGTCTTGTCCAAG
The DNA here is from genome assembly GCA_963575035.1 of Avahi laniger. NCBI lineage: Eukaryota > Metazoa > Chordata > Mammalia > Primates > Indriidae > Avahi > Avahi laniger. The sequence goes on along the minus strand of CAUYSK010082866.1, from coordinate 92,250 downwards.
GTCACACTTACTTCTTAGTAAGTGGAGGATCTGTGGTTTGAACCCAAAGCTCCCAATGACCAAAAACAAACCAAAAAAAAAAAAAAAAAGATTTTTTACTGAACTTATGCATATATAGGGCTGCTGGAGTCTGTGAGTATATATTTGTAGACTTTCCCCTCCAATGAAACTTCTCAAAGACAGAAATGATATTTGTTTCCTCATTTCTAGTATAAGAGTCAGTGTTTAACAAAGTTACCATCAGGAGAGGAATAAATTCTTCAAGGGACTGTTCATCTGTTTCTTTTGATTTTTGGCATTAAAGATCTCTGTAGTCCTGCTAGAAATTTTCCATCAAGGTTATTCTCCAAGTTCTTGTGGATGACTTTGAAATTTAAATTTTCCCATCATCTTCTAGAATGAAGGCTGAGGTTAAAAAGGCATATTTCATTTTCTGCTTTTCCCCATGGCCTTCAGTGTCTCTTTTCTTCTCACCATTATCCTTCCCCTCATCTGTGATACATCTGAAAAATGTTTTACTTATATCTTGAACTGGCTCTCTTCTTCCCATTTCTCAGTTCTTTAAGCTTCTAAAGCTGCATCTTCCCTGTGGAACTTATGCCAAATATAATTACCCTGCACTGTTTGGGAAAGGCTTAGATTTGTTTCATAGGTTGTTTCTTTAGCCTTAATAAGCACAGACACTTATTAGCTGGCCACAATTTCATTCTCCCCTCTGTGAGTTGCATTTCATTGCTTGTTAATGTGTAAATCATAGATTTTTCTAATTACATACTGTTGCTTTTTCCTTTCAACTCAGAGCTTGAAAATTAGCAAAGGGCTGGGACCCTGATAGAAATGTCTAGAATGGTTTCTTCACACACATTTGGATATGCTACTGGCACAGAGTAAATTTACCTTCAATGTGTGCTTGTCTGTATGGTTGGCTACTCTGAAGTTCAATTTCTCTTTGATTCTGAGGTTAAGAACACAACAGTCAGTGTGTAAGGAAAATGCACATTTCAAGAACCTCAGCCTTGCAAACCGAAAACCGGGAATTCAAATGAACTAATCAAATGTAAATACTATAGTAAATACTATAGTAATTTTGCCATTTCTTATTAATATCAGTTATCTCATGTCTCCTAAAGATCTAACTCTGAAATTGCCAATCTTTGTGCTTTTGGTAAAAAGCCAGGAATGCTTTTTTACCTGTACATAAATTTATTTTATTTGAATCAACTGTAAATAATTATTTGAACCAGTTTGTGTATGGAGAAACATGTAAAGCTGATTATATTTAGGATTATTTTTGAAATTCTTCCAATGAATGGAAACCAAAATGTACTGTGCCTTTCTCACCATGTAGTCTTGTGCCCTGCAGCATTGGTGTCAGAATCTGGGGCCGTGCCCACCAGACACTGTCTGGACCTACAGAATCATAATTTGCATAATTTGCATTTTAACAAGATCTCCTGGTGATTCTGTGCACATTAAAGCTTGGAAAGCACTGTTCATTTTCATAGATCCCTCCAAAATACTTTGCTTTGAAATATATGGATTATTTAACCAAATTTCTGTTAAATAAAAAAAAAGGGGGGAGCTATCCAGCATTTGTACAACTCCAACCTACAGAAAGGATTCAAGTTTTCAATAGAGTTTTTGACTGATTTACTTTGTCCCTGTAAGGAGCATTATTTAAAAATACTCACCATATTATAACATTCAGGTTTGTTTCTGTTTCAGAGTATTTCTGTTGGCTAGAACTTAATTCAAAGAGGATTATAGGGCTGATGAAGAGAGTACTACCACTAGGGTGTAGTCATTAAAAAAGGGTGTAGTCATTAAAACCAATCTCAGTTTCTCAAGGAGTGAGAATAAAGCCATGTAAAGATGTGAACTTTCATTACCAAATATTTAGGTTTCCAGCTTAGGTGTTTTTGTGTGTTTTACTAAATGAGTACTGATTTTGTTCTCCTTTTTAAGGAAATATCAGATGAAATCTTTCATTCTTCTTTAGAGCTGTTCCGAGTGGTTGGTTTGCCATTGTGATCTTTATGTTTTTTGAGTTGTGGTGTTTTGGACTGATTCAGCAATGACTCAAGTGTGGCTAGAATGGCAAAGAATTACTTGCTTATAAATAACAATGTGTTATACCAGGTCTCCCTATTTATTTCCCTCATCTCTGAAATGGAATTCTAAAAACAAAAACAAAAAACTCCACAAAATTAGCAGTCTTGCAAATGACTAGAAAATATTTGCTGATAAACATTGCTGATAAATATTTGCTGATGAATATATGTTGATAAATATTTATCAGCATAGTAAAAAAAAAATAGCTCTCTGCTCATTACCCTGAGTAATAGCACAAAAGTGAGGTCTACCAAAAGAATTGGCATTAAAATTCACTTATAGAAAATTGTTTCTGGTCAAGGAAAGTCTGGAGTGGGGAACTGAATAAACAACTCAGCAAATGTGGTAGAGGTATTTACTTGACACTTCTGCTGTATCCTTGTCAAATGACTTTATTTCGAGTACTCTTTCTTGGAATATTGATCTAAGGAGGGGCACTGTTAAGCATTTTTGCATGGATAATACTTTTGAGAAAGTTCCATAACCAAGTTGATTAAATTTAAAGTTTATTAGGTATGAAATGTCCGATTTCCTTAAGTACTAAGTTTGACAGCTAATATCTCTGACATTTCATTTTGACACTCTCTGTTTTATTTTTATTGTGAAGATACATCCTCAGTCCTTCGAAAGTATGTTTTGGCTTGTGATTATCTTTCAATTTTTTTTATAGCAATTTTTGTGAAACCATGGATAAGTCAAAAATTCATGTTTATTTTTGAAGATGAGTTCTATTGTGGAACCAATGTAGCACAGACAGCTCAAGATATCAACAAAGTGTTTGTGAAGGATATGACTAATGAATGCACAATATGTCAATGGTTTGAGAAGAAGTTCCATTCTGGTGATTTTAATCTTGAAGATGAGCCACATGGATGACCTGAGACCAAGGTGGATAATGATGAGCTGAAAGCTATAGTAAAAGCGAATCCATCTCAACCCATGCATGCATTAACAGCAAGCTTTGATGTTGCTATTCCAACAATATTGGACTGTTTGAAACAAATGGGCAAGGTAAAGAAGCTGGATAGATGGGTACCGCATGAATTAAATGAGTGTGAGAAAATAATTTGTCTTGAAGCTTTCTTTTCTTTGCTATCATGACATAACGGTGAACCATTTTTACACCGTATTGTTACGTGTGATAAGAAATGGATTCTTTTTGACAATTGTAAGCATTCAGCACAATGGTTGGATAAAGATGAAGTGCTGAAACATAGTCCAAAACTGAATATTCATCAAAAAAAAAAAAGCTAATGATGTCTTTTTGGTGGTCCAGCACTGGTATTATCTACTACGGCTTCATCGAACCTGGTCAATCGATTGCAGCTGATGTCTACTGCAAACAATTGGATGAAATGATGAGGATGCCTGAGATTAAGTAGTTGAGATTGTCAATAGAGGCAGGCCAAACTTCTTGCAAGAAAATGCTTGACCACATGTCACATAAACAATGCTGCTCAAACTGAAAAGGTTGAACTTGGAAACTCTGTCATCCACTGTATTCACCAGACCTTGGACCAACAGACTACCACTTCTTCTAGGCTTTGACCACTTCTTGCATGGAAAAACATTTAATTCTCAACAAGCTGTGGAAAACACCTTTTATGATTTCATCGCCACTTCTCTCTTTATTTTTTATTCAATTACACGTTTTATTTTTAGGGATGCAAAAATAAAATAAAAAATAGGATGATGTGGTAAAGAGAGTATGGGATAAGGATTAGAGAAACCTGTATTTGAATTCTGTCTTTGTCAGGTCACATGGCAGGCATTACACACCTCATCTGTAAGGTGCGGCTGCCACCACCTACCCTCAGGTCATTGCCGCTCTCTCTCCAGGCTTCTTCACTGCTGGTATAAACAAACTACCATTAAGATGACAACCCTGTATCAATAGTTTAAACACATACTTTTATTACTTGTACTGCTTCTTGTTTGAGATATAATAAACTACACTTTTGATTTGAAATCAAACATTTCATATTTAATACTGCGGGACAGCATGGCTTTATGCCATGTGGCTCACTTTCATCCTTTAAGGCTATTAAAAAATGGCTGCATAGGGGCAAAAAGTTAATATTTTTTATCACCCATCACAAGGGTTATGGCTGACACTCCTGTAATGAAAGACAGGTTAGCAAAAGAAAACAACACAAATTTATTTAACAAAGTTTTATGTGAAATGCAAGGTTTCAGAAACGGTGGCCCAAAGACCCAGGGAAAACTATTTTTATGCTTAGGTTGGATAAAAAATGGACAGTTACGTAGAAAGAAATATGATTGGACAAAAAGGGTATGATTTACTGGTAAAAGACTGAGCGGGAGCCCATCAAGGTCTGTTTCTTCAGGTAATTTTTGGCCTCTCAGTGTAGCATTCCTTCCCCTGACCCTAGGTATGGAGCAAGACCCCTCTAGAATGAGCGTCTTATGACCTACTTTTAGGCAATTGGTCAGAAAATTCCTTTATGACTAAAACCACCCTTTATAAAATTAATAAAGGGCCACAAGGTGGGAACTGTGGTAGGGGCCTGAACTCTGCAAAGGTATAGTTATAGTTAATATATATATATATAAATATATATATATAAATATAAATATATATATATAAATATATATATAATTTATATATATATAAAACCAGCCATTGTTCTCTAGCTTGCTTTGCTGCTCAAAGTCATATAGATGATGGTCATAAAGATTTTTAGCGTTCTTCATTGCTCCCATAGATCACACCAACCTTGTGGAACTTAAGGCTAGTTTTTGAGATATCTTCCAGCCCCTGCATTCCAGTGGACCTGCTGACGCACCCAGACCCATGAGACCCCCCCACCCAGGAACTGATCAGCACATGAAGACAATTCCTACACCCCTATGATTCCACCCCAAACCCAGCAAATCAGCAAACCCGATTGCCTAGCCCTTTGTCTGAAAATATATAGAATTTTGACTATGAATAGGACCTTAAATTGTATCAAATCCAGACTTCTCCCAATATGGCTTCTTTCATATAGCCATATTTGCATACCAAAATTATTAATAATTTTCTCTCAATTCTCTTACTTAACTTTATTTTTATTGATACCAGCCATGATATCAGAATTTTGAGGCTAAGTTATATTCTTCTAACATTATAAATACTCATACTAAAAATATGGAAAACATACTTACCCATTTATCATCAAATAACATGTTGTATGGTACTTATGGCACATGTACTCCAATTTTAAAGATAATATCTGATACAAACCTTTTGTGGAAGGAAACAGCTCCTTCTGGTCATAGTCTAATTGTGTTCTTGGCTCTTTTTAAGATTGAAGAATGAAAAACATTCTACTATTCTGCCAACTTCTTCTCCTTGCTTTGGCTATCTCTCCAAAGACACTATTTTGTCTTTTATACTTTGTTCAAATTTATGCATTTTATACAATTTATTTCCACTAAGTGAATTTCATATCTTACACTCCTCAAATACAATAGATTCCATCTCTGATGATAACTGCTCCTTCAACTGTTGACTCTGGTCTTTACAAAAATTGTCCCTGACAAAACCCTGCCCCAAAATAAGGCAGAAGGGATGATTAGAACACATTTCTATATATATGAACAATGCAGTAGGATACTTGATGTCAAAAATGATGTTGAGTCATAGGGCTACCCAAAGTGTGCTATGGGGGCAGGCACCAATGGGGGAACAGTTTATTACTGGCCTATGGTAGGTACAAAAATTGAGAATCAGCATTTTAATTCTTTTATAGCAATTTGACAGAGTAGAGCATTTGTATAAAAAACAAAATAGAAGATAAAATATTCTTTTAAAAAGAACTCAGAATATTGTAAGAATATCATCTCATTTTTTTAAAAAAAGATATAATTTATGGATATTGCAGGAAAAAAAGTGGAAAGAAGCATATACACTAATATACACCAATGTTCCAGCATTAATTGTCACTGAGTGGTGGGACATGACCAAAAAATGCATATCATAACCAGAAAGTTTTTTAAAAAGGAAGTGGAAATATTCGTTCTCCTACAGTTGACTCTTACTCTATGCTCTCTACCCCAAATGCTCTGTCTGATTTTCAGTAGTTGTAAACATGAACACCACCGTCTCTCAACAACATTTACAAGTAGCTTCAGACTGAATGCATTTTATAGGACAGCTTTCAATTAAATCCAACATTGCTGGAACATAATGTTTATAAACATTTAGGCAAAGCATAATAAGGCTTTAAAACAGAGCTAGAAACACATTTAGTCATGCCTTGATCCTGGATTACCTAAATTTCTGCTTAACGGATGCAATAAACTACAGTTCCTGCCAAAATGCTCTTGTCTACTTTCAGTAATAACCAAAGTGATTCTCAGAGATCAAATGGGCTCATTAGACACTGAAACACGGAAACACACTCACACGTAATTGGTATTCCACTTTGTGGCCATTACCTGTGTGATGTAATGTAGCTGAAGGAATAATGAAATTTGAAGCCAAATTTGAAGTCTGACACTGAATGCCAATTCATCAGCTGGTTCTACCATAATGAATGTTTCAAGAATCAGATATTAAGTATGTAAGAAACTGAAGAAAAATTTTATTTCATATATAGGGTTTTAAAGTAATCCATAAGATTTTATTTAAAAAATTATAAATGAACCTAAATATAGGACACTAATCTCCTGAGTTTGCTATTGCATTGCGTGAAGGCCTTCTTGTAGTTGAGATACATAGATGCCATTGCTAGGTTAGGGAAAAATTTCAGAAAAAAGTAGGATTTTCCTCTCAAAGTCACTAGTCAACCTACTTGCAATCTGGCTTTTCTACACCAATCTACCACAACCATATTCAATAATATTGTTCTATCTCTTCTTGAAACTGACTTCTTTCTTATCTCTTGTGAGATAAGAGGAACATATTTCTCCTTCTAGCTCCAAACGATATTTTCTCAGCATCTTTTCTTGGTTTCTTCTATTCTATCCAGACTTTGTGTGATCACTGTCCTTTCTTCAGCCCAATTTTATGTTCATTACTCATTTCCTCCCTGTGCCATTTTATTAAGTCTCATGATATTAGCTACCAACTATAACCTAAAGGCTTACCCTTTCCTGTCTTCACTCCTGATATTGTCTCAAACTTTGAGTTACGTAAACAGCTGTCTGCTAAATTGTCTCATCTAGATGTTCCACTAAGAGTGTGCCAACTCAAAAATGTCTTATATTGACCTCATTAACCTGTGCCACAAACGCTATTTCTCTTCTACTAATCCTGGTCTCAGTTTTTGGAACAAATACATCCTTAGTCACTCTAATTAGCACCTAGAGAAAGTTGTACAATGTTTCCCTATTTCCTAAACTCCATATCCATTCAACCACTGAATCTTTCTAACTTCCTATCTCTACTTACGATGTTGTGTTGTATAACAAACAGTCTGAAAATCTGAGTGGCCTCCAACAATAGATATTTTTATGAGTCTACGAAGTGACTGTGATTCTGTTGATCTAGGCTGTTCTTAGCAGAGATGCTCTGCTTAAGACTCAAGACCGCTGGGCTTGGCTCGAGACAGGGTGAGACTCAGGTGTGCTCCACACGTCTTTTATCCTCCTGGAATAAGGGGCTACCAGAATGTGTTTTATGGTGATGAAAGAAGCGCAAGAGGGTGAACTGCACAATCACATTTCAAAATTCTGTTTATAACAAATCCGCTAATATCCCATTGGCCAAAGAAAATTATATAGCCACGCCCAAAGCCAAGGGGTGGGAAATACATTCGGCCTCCGGTGCAAGGTACATCACATGGCGAGTGCTGTGAGCATGTAATTCCAAAGCAGGAAGAGCACAAAAAATTGGAGACCGATGATTCAATCTACCACAATATCTTAAATATTTCTTACCTCTCTCCTTCATCCTCATTCTAAAAGGAGTGTCCCTGTTTCATTACTAATTATCTCTATGCAAACTCTGAAGTAACCTCCTCTCTGATCTCCCACCAATTCAAACCTGTCCTCTGCAATGCAGCCAGAGTACTCAATAGAAAACACAAACTGGACCATGTAACTCCCCTCACTACAGTTCTTCAGGGCCTCCCCATAGCTTATTAAATAAAATCCGAGATCTTCAGTTGTGCCTACGATATTCTCCAATGCACACTCCTACCTTTCTCTGCAGTTCCTCTCCCCAACTCCTCTCTGAACTTTGTGCTTCAGGAATAATGAAATACACATAGTTCTCTATGTGCTACAGTTCCACAAATTTCCACATCCTTCTGCTATTGTTCACATTGTTCCTTCTCCTGAGATATTCCTTTATCTCCTCATTCGTCTGGAAAATTCTGGCTTGTCCCTTAAGACCTAGCTCGGGTGTTAGCTCTGTGGTAAGTCTTTCGATTCCCTCAAACTGGGTTAGTGCTCCATCATAGCCCTTACTGTGTTGTATCCAGTGGGTTTATCCAGTTATTTCTTATCCAACATACCCCCAAAGAAAGTCAAGAGACACTCTTCTGGGAGTCTCAGAACTTGAGTGGGGAAGAAAAAAACATATTCATTTCTTTTTACTAACATCCAACAGAAATTTAGCATTTTCTTTAATCATGATTGTAAGCAACAAATCACAGTATGATTTGAAGTGCTTTGTCACTAATAGAAGTTACAAATAATTTCCTATCACATTACAATTTTTGCAGACAATTCAAAATTCCGGAAGTCATTAAATCTTATTTATGGCATTATTAAAGAAGCTCATATACTAGTATATCAAAAAATAAAACATTTTGATAATTTTTCAATACAGCTGCTTTGTTTTATCCCCTTGCATTTTGTCTCTAAAAACATTTCCTGAGAAGACATCACTAAATGCTAAAGAGATACCTCAGACACTCAGACAATTAAGAACTCTGAATAATGCTTCTCTCTTGGCCAATTTTATTGCAAATAGTACAGGAGAATTCAAAACCTAGATGAATTATCTGAATCAAATATTCATCTTTTTCTTTTAAAATTTTTTATTAGCATTTTTATTTTGGTTTTTGTTTGTTTGAAAGAGGTAACACACTCACAAAATAAAAATGCAAAAATTGTGGAGTATACAGTAAAAAATCTCCTTGACCAACTAATATCCCCCCATGGAATAAACCAGTGTGATGACTTTCTTGTGACTATTCCCAGAGACATTCCATTGCTGTACAAGCAGATTGTGGGTAGGGGTGTGTGTAAATACAGAAGAAAAATTGTAAAATATATCAACAAATGCGCGCGCACACACACACACACACACACACACACACACACACATTCTCCTTTTTGCAACTCTGCTGATAGTATGCCATACATTGTTCTGTACCTTTTATTTTTCAAAATATTAACCATCTCTCATTAGTTCAAAATTACCGTTGGAGATCAAAGTAAGAACTCCTTGGCATTCAACTTCAGTTGTTTGTCCCACATTTGAAGACAATAAAATTGTAATCTAAATAAAATTTTAAAAATTAAGTATAGCTCACATACACAATCTCGAATATAGTTGTTTTTTTTTTTTTCATTGTGAGACTGAAATCCTCAGCAAGAATCTATCTGAATGCACCAGCCAATCAATGTAAATAGCTTAAAGTAAATAACATGATTATCTTCTGGGTATTGATACTAGAAGCTGATTTTTTACTTAAGTAGTTTAAAGTTCAGTTTCTCAAAAGTAAATTGCCCATCATTGCTAAATACTATAGTTTATGGTATTTTTCTTTTTTAATTAATTAAATCCAAAGGTGGATTATAGTATGTCTATTCAAGGAAATTTAATACAATGTTTAAAACAGTGCAATTGAGAATAATATAGTGAGCGTGCTGATAATGTAAATGAAAAAATGGCATAGACTTTCATAGTTCAATTCTGAATTTGTATTCTTTAAATTATATGCAGAAAATAAAAGAGTGAAAGAAATAAATTTCTCTGCTGTGAAATTATGGCAGGTATTTATTTTCTTCTATAAATAAGTTTGCATTTTTCCAAATTCTCTATAATAATTATGAACAATCAGAATAATTCTTAAAAATTTAGGTAAACCAATGAAAATCGAAATTGAGAGTGCCAAAGACATAGAGACAGAAAGACAATGAACCAGAGGAAAAAAATAAAGAGAAGCTTTCTGAAATAGCTAAATACAGACAGAAGAAAAAGGAAGCCAATAGGAAACTCAATCAAAAAGCAGTCATTTCTGGTAGTCAAGATTAGATTCGACACCCTAAATAAGACATTGAGAAGTGTTAAAAGAAAAAGACATCCTGCTTCAGCTGTGTGCAGAGGTAGCAAAGCATTACTCAGGCAATAGCATGTCTAACACAGACACATATTCAAGAGCCAGGGTCTGAGGCATGCAGGGACCAGGGTTCACAACCGCGGCAGACAGATTCTGTGTGAGCGACGTACACGGGCAGCCGGTGAGGGAGAACGCAGACTGTGCGAGGAAAGCCCGCACTACGGTGTTCAGCATTTCCACCCCGGGTGTCTTCCCAATGGAATGAAGAGGATGCAAGTTGAAGGAGGGGAGCTGGAGGTCAGAATTTGCAAACAAGGGAACAGACGGAAACAAGGTATACGAAAGATGTCATATTTTGTTTGAAATAAACAGTGAATAACATAATAATAGCCTAATATAAAAGAGATGTTTCAGACATCTCTAAGACTGAAAACATTCATATAATGTTTCAGAATTGTAAGATAAGAATTCTTCAGAAGAAATGAATAGAATGACATTCTCACCCATTGGTTTTAATTAAAATAGGGACTTCTTTTCCATTCTCCACCGTGGATTAATTCCTGAAGGGATATAACAATAATATCTGCCATTGGGTAAATCATATAACCTCTCTGAGCCTCAGCGTTCCTGTCTTTATAATGGGGAGATGAATCCCTGCCCTATAAACCATAATTACTATAAAATATATAAGTTGTAATATTTATGATTATTTGGGGAATTGTTTAGTGCTATAAAAAAGTGTTACAATTTCTATTGGCAGCAAAAAGACATAGATGTATCTTTCTTGCTTGTTGCACTGGGTCCAGCTGATTCAAAGCTGGCCTTATACCTAAACAATAGGCACTTGCCCTACTTCTTGATGATGTTTTAGAGCAGAACCAAATTTTCTTTTTTCATAGGTGGGTTTTCCTTTCTTTACCAGGTACTGAAACAACTTGTTCTGGTTCTCATCCTACATAAATAACTGGAATGAACAAACTAATGCTTAGTCTAACCAGAACTCCTAAAGAGTGAAGAGATGTAGGGGAGAGATGAGGTCCAGGAAAATCCAACTTGCTGTGAGTCAGGCAGTAAGATCTATGTGGGTTCAACTTCCGTTCCTCTTTCAAGCAAAGTCTATCTGACATCTCATAAGGGTCACCCCTCTCGCAACTTAAAATGATTTCTGACCTAAACTACTGCATACTGATGTAGGTTTCTTGTCTTTTTAAAATTTTTAATTATTATGGGTACATAACTGCTATATATCTTTATAGGGTTCATATGATGTTTTGATACAGGCCTACAATGTGAATTAATTCTTTGAATGCCACACTAGAAAAAAAAATTTCCCTGGGGCCACGGTGTTTTATTAAAACAAAATGATCCTTTCTAATTTGTTATTTTTTATTGTTTTCTGTGCGTGGATTATATGCAATACAATCCACATTTTTAGAATTAAATTGTCAATATTAATTGTAACAATAAGAACATCAACACATAAGATTTTCATGAACCAACTGCAGCGTTTTGTTTCATGAGACCCCAGGATTAAAACTAGCCTGAGTTAAATACAACTCACATGGCAGCACTGTGTTAATCAAATCAGGCCAATTGGGGTACCCATCACCTCAGGCATTTAACATTTCTTCTTGTTAGGAATATTTCGATTCCATTCTTTTGGTTATTTTAAAGTGTATCCTAACTTACTGTTGTTTTGTTTTTTCATGACATCCTACCATTGAAGAACTTGTTGATTATACTTTGTTGTGTTATCAAATATTGTTCATTCTGTCTAACTATATTTTATATCCATTAACCATCCCCGCTTTATACCTACTCCCTGCTACCCTTCCCGGCCTCTGGTAACCATCACTCTACTCTCTGTCTCCATCAGATCAATTATTTTTAATATTTATCTCCCATGCACATATGAAAACATGCAAGATTTGTCTTTCTAAGCTTGACTTATTTTGCTTAACATAATGTTCTCCAGTTCCATCCCATTCCTTTCTGTGACTATATAATATTTCATTGTGTATATGTCTCACAGTTTCTTTATCCATTCATCCATTCATCCATTGATGGACACTTCGGTTGATTCTATATCTTGGCTACTGCGAATAGTGCTGCAACAAACATTAGTTTATAGTGCAGATATCTTTTTGACATACTGAATTCCCCATCTTTGGCTATATACCAAGCAGTGGGATTGCTGGGTCATGTGGTAGTTCTATTTTCAGTGTTTTTGAGGAGCCTCCATATAATTTTCCATAGCGGTTGCACTAATTTACATTCTCATCAACAGTGTGTGAGGGTTTCCCTTTCTCCACATCTTTGCCAGCTTTTGTTATTGCGTGTTGTTTTGATAAAAGCCATTTTAACTGGGGTGAGAGGATATGTCATTGCAGTTTTCATTTGCATTTCTCTGATGACTAATGATGTTGAGCATTTTTTCATATACCTGTTGGTCATTTGTATGTCTTCTTTTGAGAAATGTCTATTTAGATCCTTTGTCCGTTTTTTAATCAGATTATTTGATTTTTTCCTGTCAGGTTATTAGAGCCCCTTATATATTCTAGTTATTAATCCCTTGTCAGATGGGCAGTATGCAAATATTTTCTCCCATTCTGTGGGTTGTCACTTCACTCTGTTGATTGCTTCCTTTGCTGTGCAGAAGCTTTTTAGCTTGATGTGATCCCATTTGTCCAATTTTGCTTTGGTTGCCTGTGCTTTGGGTGTATTGCTCAAAAAGTCCTCGCCCAGACCAATGTCCTGAAGCATTTCCCAGATGATTTCTTTGAATAGTTTCATAGTTTCAGGTCTTAGATTTCAGTTTTCAATCCATTTTGATTTGATTGTTGTACATGGTGAAAGATAAGGGTTTTGTTTTGTGGCCTAACATATGGTCTATCCTTGAGACTGATCCATGAGCTGAAAAGAAGAACACGAATCTGTAGCTGTTGGATGAGACATTCTGTAAATATCGATTAGGTCCATCTGGTCTATTGTGCAGAGTAAGCCCAATGTTTCATTGTTGACTTTCTGTCTGAATGATCTGTCCAATACTGAAATTGGAGAGTTGAGGTCCCCAGTGATGATTGCATTCGGGTCTCTCTCTCTCTCTCTCTCTCTCTCTTTAATTATGATAATATTTTCTTTATATATCTGAGTAGTCCAGTGTTAAGTGCATATATATTTAGAATTATTATGTCATCTTTCTGAATTGACCCCTTTATCATTACATAATGACCTTCTTTGTCTCTTTTTACAGTTTTTGTTTTGAAATCTATTTTATCTGATGGAAGTATAGCTACTCTTGCTATTTTTTGGTTTCCATTTCCATGGAATATCTTTTTTCATCTTTTTATTAATTCATTAATTCATTTTTATTAATTCATTTAACCTTCACAAAACTCATTTGACACATATTATTTTACTCGTTTCACTGATGAGGAAAACAAGGTCTACAAACTTAATAATGGAGCACTGAAGATTAATTACAAGTTCCCTGACTTGAAAGCCCATACATTTTATGCTGGGCTCTGCCTCTGCTGTGTAGTGAAGATGGATTGAGGGGAATCCTTACCCACTAGATGCCCCATTTTTATTACCCTTAGTATTTTTAGGTGTATTTTCTGTTTAAAGAGTAACAGATATACTGTTTATGAAGATTATGGACAGCTGTGTCCATATTGCATTATAAAGACTATTAAATTAAAGTTTATTTTAATTTTTTAGACTATATAAGATAAATTTAGCATGGTAAATAATGTAATTGAATATCAGAAAAGAGCTGTCTGAAAATATCAAAATTTTTAGAGGGAAAAAATATCCGTACTATTAGGTACACGTTACTTGTTATGGCATGGTCTACAGTAGAGAGGTGGGAAGATTATGCCCCAGTTGCAGTTGGAAGAGTCCCCATTAGTCAGCAGACTTATGATTTTTACTTTACTCTCCCTGCTATAATGACTCCAAATACAGTAGCTAAGTGCAGTAAAAAAAAAAAATCTCGAGATGGGTTATTTCTTGTCAGAATTGTTGGCAGAGATGTTACTAAAACCACAAGGGAGTTTCAGCCTAGATCCAGTTGCTCACCCCACAAAGATCCAATTATCAAGACAACAAGGATTGCCAATAAAGAAAGGAATATTAATGCAAAAGATGTCTGTCAGGAGAATGAGAGAAATAGTCTCAAATTCATCTCCGTGACCAAAACAGGTCATGGGCTTTTTAAGGAGGGACCATATGCATTGGGGCAAGTTATGGGGGATGGTGATTCTTGGCATCAGCAATCACCTTGATTCTTGTTGGGGCCTTCAGAGTCTCAGCTCCTTTGTCTTATAAAAATCCCGCCATTTCTGGGAAACAACTCTAAAAGTTCAAGTAGTTAAGGGACAAGATTATAAAAAAAATACAGGGGTCATTGAAATTTTTTTCATAGAATTGGTTATAAAGATATCCCCAGACCAGTCCCACCTGCAAGGCACCCCAGACTTCATCAGGGCTCAAGTAAGACAAGGAGAGCTGGGCAGCATGGTGCTTTTTCTTCTCTCTGTCCCATCTTTCCTTTCATTTTTGGGCCTGGAAAGATGAGAAGACAGTGGAGAAACTGCTGCTCGGTAGTGAAGGAAATCAGAAATATTTTTACCTTAAAATACAACATTTTAACATTCTAGACTAACTAAAGAAGCCACAAGTTCCCTCTGACCTCCCCTTCCGCCATGACTCTCCCCAAATAATTGCAATTTCTTTATATATATATGTATATATAAAACATATATATGTATATATATATATTTCTTTCAGAATATTATGGGGGTACAAATGTTCAGGTTACATATATTGCCTTTGCTGCACCCGAGTCAGAGCTTCAAGAATGTCCATCCCCCAGACAGTGTGCATCACACCCATTAGGTGGGTATATACCCAATTCCTCCTCCCCCACAAATTATAATCAGAAACAAAACGAGTTGCCATTTCAGTTGGTGGGCATGCATTTAATATATTTCACATGCTGTGCTGCTGTGTAAACTATGGTGTATTGGCAACTTCTGGCTCTGGATGCTCTCCCAATAAAGTCTGGCACCAGCTGCTCCTTATCAATCATTGTCCGAGGAAACACATGATGAGTGACATGCTGCCAAAGGTTAAATGAAGCCTTACAACCAACCTTTCCTTGGGACTCAGCTATTGCTTTAAGAATGAGGCTACTACTCTCTCAAGGACATTTAGTTTTGGACTTTTGCTGTGTTTCTTAGCTGTAAAGGAGGTTAAACATTGAAAGAGACTGCAAAAAGAATTTGCGATCTCTGAAACTGAAGATTCTTACAATTTGGGTAATGTAGACGTGCATAGTTTTCAGAGGAACAATAGTTATCTTGGGGTTTCGAACACAAGCAAAATTGTTCTCTCTTCATGTATAACACTCATATTCTCACAAAAGCCAACCTGGTTTGCATTTATATGAAGTAAAATTCAGACAAAATCATTCTATGTTTTTAGAATTCAAGATAGAGTTACCCTTGAAAGGGGAGGTTTACATAATGCCTAGAAGCTAGAAGGGAAGAGTTGTGTCTTTTAGGGTGCTGATAATATTCTGTTTCTTGGTTACAACTCTGTATTCAGCTTGTGAACATCATTGTGCTGATCACTTATGATATATTGATGTTTCTTTATGATATTACTATATTTCAATAAAAAGTAAAAATAAAACCCTGAAACAAACAGGAAATAAGTCAACCATTAGGCAAACGAGGAAGGGGAAACCATGGCATCAGGCAAAGAGGTGGACTTTATATTATAAATATTTTACAACCATGATCTCATACTCATTCGACTTATTTCAGATGCTTTAAAGGCCAGATCTTATTTGTGTTTTTCTAGTAGCAATCACTTGTCTTAGAAATATTTGTTTGATGCAGCCTGCTCATTGGTGTGACTATTATATTTTGGTCCTGTTCACTTCTTGGGATAAACATACCTTGTGCACTTGAGGTCTGCAGAAGACCCTACCCCCAAGTTCTTCCATCCTGTTTGCAACTCACAACTCATGCTGGTCTTCTCAAATTGTTAACATCTGTCTCCTTACATCAGCAGCTGCCTTTAGATTACATGCCACTATGTTGGAAGTCCCAGGAAGACAGAGGGTGTTTGGTGATTGTATAATGACTCAGGATTGTCATTCAACATTGTGGGTGAATTTAGCTCAATTAGCAGCTAAGTCTCTGTGTTCTCTTGTTCTTGTGGCCCTGGAGCTGGTAGTTTCAAGCCTGGGGTTTGTAACCTGCAGAATCTGGGCAGCACTGCAAAGTAGCTGTGTTATCCCCATTCCACCATTGTTATCTTGCCAACTTTCATCTTCTCAGATATTCACCTTGTCTTAAACTCTCAGAAGTTACCTTTACAAGAATATCTTGTGCTTTACAGGAGAATTCAAAACTAAAAAGTTAAAATTATGCATAATGTTTGATTGCCTTTACAATTTTTAGAGCATTTATACATGATACACACATTGTCTATTTTATCCTCACATCCACTCTGAGAAATAAAAGATATGCCTTTCAACAGATAAAGAAGCTGGCACTCAGAGAGAGACAGAGAAAAATATGTTTTGTAGATTTCCATTGCTTACCCAGTACTCTTTCCGAAATTTTGTAATCTTCCCCTAAGAATACAATTATAATGGTGAAATGTCAGGTAATGAAACGGTTATTTTGTCAAACAATGAATTCCTTCAAACAACATCAGTAGATCCAGCACTATTAGGAGGAAAATCTTTGGCTTTTTTACCCAGCACATTCTGAGCTTGGATCCTCTCAACACCATGAAAACATGGCCAAGTCATGCAACTTTTCAAAGCCCCAGTTCTTTCATGTTTAAAGTGTGGCCAGCACTTTACCTTCCATGATTGTGAAAAAATCAGTGGCAATAAATAATAGTTGCTCCTAGAGTTATGGCCAACTGAGAATGGCATATTCCATTCTCCTTGCTGTCAAAAGAGTTAAATGTGCCAAGACATTTGAGAAAAGGCTGACTGAAGGGGCTGGAGACTAGGGGACAGACGTCAGTGACTGGGCTGGAAGACCCTCTGTATGTGTTGATGAGAAAAGAGGTGACCCCCTTTAGACCAAGAAGTTTTTCCATCTATTAATACTTTGCATCAAGCCTTGGAAGGGTTAAACATATTTCCCATAAAACTCTCTGATCTTATTTCATGCTAAAATGTTATCATAAAGCAGTACTTTGTAGAATATGACATCCTCACAAAAAAGAACCATGTCTACTCTGCTTTTGTATCATTAAAATATTTATGAAGGACCTATATGCTACGTGCTGTTAAACGAGTGAGTCAATGAAAAGCTGAGACTATCTATGTGGTAGACAGGTCCTTTCTTCCAGAACAAACCAAAGGCAGATAGGCTCAGATCAAGAGAAGACTGAAACATCAAGTTATTTCTAAGATGGAAAATGTGAATTTTTTGAGCTTCTGCCCCCAAGGTGATTAGAACAAATGTCCAATGCCTTTATTCTGCAGAAACCAGAAATCCCAGGCCAAGTTAAAATAAATAAATAAATATATATCACTGATTTTAAAAAAGTGCTTTCCACATTGGCATTTCCCAAAGTCATTTCAGAAAAGGAAAGCTTTGAAGCCAGGGGCTGAGAATTTGAGTCTGTTTTTAAAAGCACACTCTAGCCCTTCCTAAGTGTAGGTCCGTGAGTGGGTTGCCCAACTCTCCAGGCCTCATCCGTGAAATGGGGACGATGGTAGTGCCGACCTCAAAACACTCCTGTGAAGGTTGTGGGAACTCAAGCACATGAAGCACTTTGGCAATTCCTGGCACAGAGTGAGGGCTCAGTTAATGGTGAGCCTTTCTCTCGCATTACTGGTTCTGTTTAGGAATGCGGAATCTGGGGTCGGATGCGGAATCCCCTGGAGACTAATACAACAGCGCCACCTGGTGACCACTTTACCACAATGATAACCTACAACTTCCTAAGGGCAGGAGAAAGATCATCTGAGAATTTAAATGAAAATACATTCTTCTGAGATATTAGAGAGACATTTTTCATCATTATTGTAAATGACACTCCTTTACAGAAAAATCCAGAAATAATCAAATCCTCGGAGATTAAGCTATATTGGTTTTCATTTTACTACCTTTGGAAAGCAGCTCAATGTTACCTTTGTCGGCGGCTCTCAAAAAAGCATTATGGAACATGAACCTTGTTAGAAGTATTGAAGGTTGACAAAGCACTCTGTTCTTCTTGGAGAAAATAAATGGTAAAACAGTAAAAAATACATAGATGTGAGGTTAGGAAATCATGATTATTTTACACATCAGGGACACCATAATAAATGTAGCTTTTTCCTTCATTCTTTAGTCTTCTTTCTCAAATCTTTATATCTTGAAACCAAGGATTCTTTGCCAGAAGCTGGTGGATACATTTTAGGAAATTTCTAAATGCCTTTCATTTCGAAGGAAAATTTTTGTGCATATGGCGTGGTGGTAGTGATGGTGATATTATTATTATTATTATTATTTTTAAAGCCCTAAACAAACAAATAACAAAAAAAAGATCCTTCTGATATAAAAAAACTATGATGGAACATAGGTGTGATGTCCTGAACATTTATTTCTCTTCAAAATTAATATGTTGTTGAATTCCTTTCCCTTAAAGTGACGGTATGAAAAGATGGGGCCTTTAGGATGTGATTAGTGCCCTTTTAAAAGAGGTTTGAGGGACCTAGTTTGCTCCTTTCACTATGAAAGGACACATAGAGAAGGCACCATCTATGAAGAACAGGCCCTCATCAGACACCAAATCTGCTGGTACCTTGATTTGGGACTTTATAGTCTCCAGAACTATGAACAACACATTTCTGTTATTTAAAAATTACCTAGTCCAACACATTTTGTTATCGCAGCCCAGGTGAGCTAAGACAGTGGGTAAAATTAAGCTCAAGATCTTTGTTCTAGTCTTGTTTTTCTTATGTTCTCCAATAAATCCATTCTTTCAGCCTTCTCTTCCAGTCTCTCATGCTGCAAGTGCAATGTGAAGTTATGTTCATGTAGGAAAAAGGTCTATATACAACGTATTCTTAGAGTCTGGACACTGGCTCCACACTCCTCCTTGGGTGCATATATTTCAAAGCATGAAGATGCCATGTGGAAAATTACCTTGATACAGTGGTAGCCTCCAAATTCACTATCATGCAAGTTATACTAGCAGTCATGGAACAGAAAGGCTCATAGACCAAATAAAGATGCTCAAAGCACAGGGCTTCTTAAATCAATTTAAAACCCACAGCAAGAAACAAGGGCAAAGACATGGGGTAGGTTGACTCATTGGGGAGAGAGTGTAAGAAGGGTGGGAGCACCACACGAGTTGGATATTCTGCAACATTCACACATCCTCCCTTTTCCTCTGCCGCTTCATCCTTCTCCCCGATGATGCGTTGCAAGCATCAGAGTTGAGGTTTGAGCAAGGAGGGCAACAGAAACAGGGAGCCAATGGAATATACTTACTCCCTCTGAGAGAAGCAGGGGCAAGTAGTTGAAATTCACCAATTACCCTGATGAGCTGTTATGGGTGCCAGAGTGGATGTCACCAAAGTACCAGCAAATTAAGACAATGAATATTGAATGCCTCATGTTTTTCATGTAGATTTACTTCATCATAAATATATTGTGTTTTCTTGGTCTTTCTATCACGTTCTATTTTGTTCACACTCATGTACTCTACTTAGTTTATCTGTCTTAAAAGTTCTTTACTTTTCTGTTTAACACATAGTATGCATTTCATTCATCCCACTTGTCTCACTGTTTTCTGTAGTAAACTATTGTTGAGCAATACAGAAAATGCATATTCCAGAATGGAATATTCTTGGCCCTTGAGTATGAGCTCCAAGTCAGCTTGGATGACTCTAGACCAGAGAAAGACAATTTTTGCTTATTTGCTTACCATAGTCATCCACAGCTTGAGGAATGGTCGCTTTCGATTTTGGTTGACCTGAAGTTTAATCCTTGCAGGGATACAAACCACAGTCATCAAAATAAATTTCCTTATTTTTTTTTCCAACTCTATACAGCCTGACCTTCACACAAGATGCATCAAGTAGTTGACGGACGTTAGGCATGTTTGGAGACAGGATTTGGGTCCCTAAGCGTGAGAACTACAAAGAGTGTGGGAAGCCCTGGGAGGACCTAAATGGACTGTTTCCTCTAAAGCACTCAACAGTGGCTTTCTCAGGTCACTTTGCATGAATAGAATGCTCCTCTCTCACTTTTTGTTACCAGAGATGATCCTTTATTTGAGGAATTCCACTACTGTACCAGATTAAATGTGAACACTGCTCCCTCCTATCCGCCCTCCTCCCTCAGCTGGTCTCTGGAAGAGGGCAGAAAAACACAACAGCCCTACTTGATTGATTTTATTTTCATTTTTTATTGAAAGCTTCATCAAAGAAAACAGAAGTTTAAACCTAACATCCACTGATCTACAGAAAGCCCAAGGAATGGGGGAAATGGTATCTACTTTGATTGTGGTACAGATGAAAAAAATTGAAAATAAAACCAGAAACACCTTAGAATTACAGAACTTTCCATGACAGTCAGAGACAGCAATACAAAAATGCTCTTAAATAAAATCCAAAATCGAATGATGTTTCAGAAGTTCCATGAAGTCGAATATGGCCCAAAACAGGGGTTTTAAAAGAAGCTGTGTCCCATTTTGTTTTTAGAAACTAAATATCTCCTAGCAAATACTTTTACATGTATTTTTTTAAAATTAAGACTCCAATTATACTCTTCTTCTTCTTTTTAAGTAAATGGAAGCATTTATTTCCAGAATGGAGAAAACTTTTTCAAGTGTCTCTTTGAAATAATTTTTACAGTTCCCGGAAAGTATGAAATAACTTCTTTTTTTATATATGAGGAAATACCATATTTTGGGGAGGAGGACAGAGCATCTTTCTCAATAATCTAAGACCAGAGGCTTTAAAATACAAAGTATAACACTAAAGTTACATTTTGGACATTTTTAAAATTTGATGTAATCATAAAAATATCCAATGGAGTGTCAAAGTCATTTAGCCTCAAAACAGTAATGCAAAGTCAAAAAATAACAAAAACAATGCATTTTTTTAGTCAAAGATTTAAGATAGGCATAAGAGTGTACATTTAATCAAGAGCTACTATTATATTCTCATAGCAGAAATTGTGTTGACCTGTCCTATTGGTTTAAATTTAGTGGAGTAAATGAAATCAAAACAGCCTTCTTTTCAGGAAAGCAAATTTTTTGCTTTAATTTTGTCTTTTTATTCTGCAAGAATACAGCCAACTCTCAATTATTTATGGTAGATGGGGAAAAGACATTATGGATAATAAAAATTCATGGTGTATAATGCACTGATATTAATTTTATCAATGATTTCAAACTCCTTTCATAAATCAATACTTAACAGGAAACAAAATAATCTGATTCGCATTTTATTTCCAATTGTTTCTTTGTCCACCCTCAGGGTGAAATGCTAATAAAAGGAAACAGAGCCCAAGTCCTAACAGTTGAAAAGAAAAGACAAAATATATCCACAAAGTAGATAATTAGCCCTTCAAAAATTGAGAGTGATTGTATTTATGCACAACTCAGAAATTGGGGAAGTATTAAGGAAAGCTCAAGTGCCACTCAGTGGCCTAGTGGTTCTTGCTGCAGGCTCCAAGCTTGATTGCTCCGCTGCTTCAGCTTTAAAGTTTTCTGAGTGAAAGAAATTTTTCTTGATACATTATTTTCCCTCTAAGAAATAACCAGAAATAAATATTGAAAGCCATCTTTCCCTTTTTTTGCAACAGTGAGCATCTATCTGTTTTGGTATAAAACAAAAAATAAAAGAAATCATTAATCTGGTATGAACTTCCCTTCCCCACATCATAAAAGGTCCTTGGGGCCCCTTGGAGATTTAGTATTAAGCTTTTGTACTTTCCCGAACTCTGGGTAATCCACAAAGGACAGCCACGACCAAGAGCATTTGGATTAAGGGACCAACTTCATATTTAAGAATGTTTGGTAAGAAATGTTAAACTTGAGTCAGACCCAACTGTCTTCCAATGCCAGAGTGGATGTTATTTGTAAAACAAATTGATTCATTAATAAAATCCCATTATCACTTTGCCACAGGAAGGGTATAGTGGATAGAATCAATGAGCCTGTTTAAATTCTGTCAATCCCACAGATTGAAGTAAGAGACGGTCAATCCCAGTGAGCTCAAAATTTGGAAGCATGCCCGCCACAATAACACGAAAAGCAAAATCTCATCCTTTACTCCTTGCTGTAGACAAAACAACATAAATTAAGGTTCTATGACATGATTAAATTTCATTATAATGTGTGACCCCTCAAATGTGCTGGATGTTGTCATACAGGTACATAAATACTGTCCTTTTGCTTGATTTGAAATCCTATAAAAAATTTATCACTGGATCCCACTTAAGAATTTTTCTCTGCTTATCAGCTCATCTGTAGTGGTTCATGAACTCAAATTAAGAATAAACTGAATTGTCAAATGTATATTGAGTCTCTTATTAACATCATAATCTTTCTACACAGCCTATTGAAATTTCTCCTCAATCATGAAGAAAAGACTGCAAGCGTCCTATTTCAATCAAATTTCATTTTTCATGAAAGAAGATTTTGGGCCATGTAAAAATATATTAGCATATGATATACATCCTAATTATTCAAATAAAGTTTTTTTGGGGGAGGGGGAATAAACTAAGTACTTTTCATGGTTATACATGAATCGAAAGTGATTTTAAAGCAGTTTTGCAAGGGGGTCAACAACGCGTTTTGTGGGCATAATGAAATAATCTGAATTTCCTACTCCATCCAGTCCAACCTTCTTCAGTTCTCATTCATCCACCTCTAATGGGAGTGCTTTTAACACCATGCAATTTTTCATTAGAAGGGGGTGAAAGTCTGTCATATGCTTTCAAATGTGGTAGATCTGCTAAGGTCACAAAAAGAACTAATTAAAGTGAAATATGGAGGTGACATTCCGAATTGTTGAACTCTATCAAGGAAACAAATTCTGGCTAAATTGGAGTCAGGAAGGGGATTTTTTTCAGAATATCATATCATTTGCAATATTAAGACATGTCAGCATTCAAGGACAAACTTCATCAGCACCTGCTAGTATTACCGTTAGTTCACTCACGGTCTATTACGTTGTCTTTAGAAGACATGGCCAAGCACTGGGGAGCTCCCGGTTACTATGTACACTTTGCCTCCCTTGACACTTTATTGTTATTAAAAGAAAACCCACCTTTCCGTTGACCTCATAACTAGAGTTTGAATGAGAAGCGTTTATCTCATTTGGATTGTGACTTTAGTTTGTTTCTTGATGTTTAGGCTAAGTTTGGCAATTAAAGTCGAAAGAAAAAATTGAAACATCTGAATAAATGCGTGAAAATCTGGTGAACCAGAACACGTTGAAAATTAACTTAAACTTTAAAAAAGACTATAACCTTAAACAGGATTTGAATCTTACATGTAATTGTTGGTTAATTAGAATTCTGATGTCTGTATAATTGAACACAGTATTTTGGTGTGTTTTATTTTCATGCAATGTAATGCTGCTTACCTGCTGATGCTTTTTTCTCCCCTATAATTGGCTCTTCAAAACAATTTTTAGGTAAGATGATAGAAAACGGGGGAAAAGTTGAATATGTGTCATTTTTCCATCTTTTTTTTTCCTTTTGGTTTGAAATAATATAATTTATAAAATGGCATGATATAAACTATTCAAACACAAAACACACATGGACACATAAAATGACAGGTAATTTCCTTTTGCATGAAGTGGCTTAAAAAAATTCAGATTATTGAAATTTTGTAGTTGAAAAAAATGTTTCTGAATGTATAAATAAAGCAGCAGTTTTGAATAGAAACAGGAAGTTACCTAGGCACATTCATCAGCCACATGGTAGCTACCTCTTAGCCTCATTGTTGATCATGTAAATGAGACTTTCTTTGTATCACATTAATACATGTTTTTGGTTTTGTTTTTTTTTTTTTACAGAAACAAAATAAAGCATGTTGACTTTATATTCAAATGAATTATGCCCAGGATAATCCTTATTTATACAAAGAGTTCAGAGAGTGGAAAAGAGAAACAGAAAGTATGGTTCCCATACATGTTTTTTCATACCCCTGAAACTTGAGGGCCCACTTTTCAAAGAAAAAACTTAAGTGCCACCCTTACAATGCATGGGAAGCTGAAGGATAAAACAAAAGAAAGTATAAATCTAGCATTTTCTCTAAAGCATGGAGAACCATAGGATGGGTGTGACCAGTTGGAATTTCTCTGTAGCACACACTACATTTTCTTGCATACACTTTTCCCTCTAATTTGGCTACAAAGATATGGAGTCACTGTCTGATTTAAGCTTCCAATTCATGGGGTTGCAAATAAGAGAACCAAGGTCTATGTAAATAGTGGAATACTGACAATTTCCCTTGAGTCAACCTTATTACTCACGTTGACCTAAAGGGAATATGATTTACCTTTAAAATTTTAGTTGTTAAAACCTACCCTGTTTTCTTGTATAGTACACATAACACATTTCCTTCTTCTTTCTGGGCTAAGACAGGTTCCTGTGACCTACTTAGTTTGTGAAAAGAATTTCACATATTTGATTCAAATGATTCATTGAGAAAGCAATCTAGTGAATGGCTCAATTAACAAAATTCTATTCCATACGCCTTAATTTTAGGTAAAACCGTACAGGTTGAACACATATTTCATGAATCAAAAATGTAGAAATGTTTTCTAGGTAAGTCAATTTAATTTATTTTAGACAAAGTTTTGCATCATTCTAAATGCAAATATGCAGCCTTTGGCTTCAATGATTGAGCAAACCTAATTCTTTTGGTGCTTATTGATATAAACCATACAGTTTATTGATTGTCAACTAGCATTTTAAGAGCTTCCCTAAATTCCACTAATAGAATCTTCAATTTTATTGGTCCTACTTGCCTCAGAGAGTTAAATGAAATAAAAAGGTCTATTTTGTCTGTCTTTCTGGCAACGCTAAGCTATGAAAACACAATGAAAAGAGGCAAAAAGAAGATACCTCCTCCCCAATTGTAGAATCAAGGTGGCTATTCATGGTAGACAATGATGAAGACTGAAGTGAGAAGACAGAAACAAGAGGTGTTGAAATTTAGAAGGAAGACTATTGTTACAAATACAATGAGATCTTTTCAGGAGACCACTCACCATTTCACAGAATATCACTAAGCTTTTTTGACAAGCGACCTTTCAGATCAGGTTCAGAAAGTGTCTTATAAAGTGTCAAAATTCAGATAAAGACCTTTCAACCTGTTAAACAAGTGTCTTGGCTTATTGGTGTCCATCAATACAGGTTTCGCTATTCCAGAGAGCTAGTGAGGAACCAGAAAAGCTCACAGAATTTAAAGCCACTTGGCTCTATCAGCTGATATCCAGAACTCTTCATGCTGGAACTGCTGAGCACACAGGTGCAAGCTTCCACTATCAATGAATATACATTGAAAGAAAAACAAAAATCTATTTTTTTTTTTTTTTGCAGTATGTAAAACACCAGTGGAAGGTAGTTTAAACAAACAACAAAATAAGAACTGGTCCGGCCATGTAGGTCAAATAAAATTTTTAAAAAAAGAAAAGGAAAGGAAAACAACCTCTATCCTCTGGACTGTAACAGGGTGTCACTTCATCTTTGGTATAAAATAGGCCATCCATAGGCTGAATTTGATCACAACTAGGAAAGACTACAGAAATTGTCAACAATTTCTCTATCTATTGCTTTTTTTGTTTTTTTGCACTTTTGACCATAAGCTCCTATCTACTTAAGTTTTTTTTTTTAATGCTCTTAATCTAGGTTTTGCAATGTGACAAGCAAAGCTGACTAAAAACTTTGTAAAGCTCATAAAAAAGACTGCAGATAAAAAGCACTAATGCTTTTGCTAGCGATCACGCTTTGTAAATTAAAAAAATCTGCATTCTGCCTCCCCAACACGCATTATTTCTAATGCAGTTGTTTTTAAACCAACATTAATAACGTTACTGTGAAATGTTTTAGCCTTCTAGAATGACTCGTGTCAACACTTAAGACAAAGTTCATGAAAAGTCCCAGCATTTTCCCAATTCTTGCAGTTGCCACAGTTTCTTTTATCAACAAATTTTCTTCAAATGAAGAAAAACATTTTCACTTAAACTGTACAGTTTTTTTTCACCCTAAAAACTCATAGTCTTAAACTTCTGTACCAGTTAAAGCCGGCACAATATTTCAATTCTTTCTTGATTTTTTTTTTTAACAAGACGTTGACAGCTTGCCTCGAGAGCCTTTGACGTCCTTAAAATTAAGGCAATTAAGATTCAAGATAAACCTTACCTAAATATTTCTAAGAAAAAATAAAATAAAAAAAACCAACCCACTAGATTTAAACAAGGGAAAAAGAGAGACAGAGTTAGCTTAATTACTGAGGAAGACAATCTGTTTCCATTTCTGTTTGCCCACCTCTTGACATCAGGTTTTCTGTTAAAAAAAATCTATCTACACCTTCAGGAAAATTTTGAATTCAAATCTTCTTCCAGATAAAATGTCAACCTTCAATGTTTTGTTTTATAGTTCTTTTTTTTTTTTCCTCTTCTGGGATTTTTTTTTTCTTTAATTAAAAAAAATGATGGCAAAAATAAATTGTCAGACCACATGAAGGAACTATTTGCACAGCACATAAAAACTTTGTTTTCATTGGGTAAAGTATAAAATTAAAAAAAAAGCATTCCATTGACGCCTGTGCAAACTGGAAGCCAACTTCTTGTTCAATGAAGTTTCTTCATTCAAGGCAAAGTTTCAGACGGACATTCTTCTTTTCTGTTTATGGTCTGTGAAAACAATTGAATAAGTATGGTCATTATATCAAAGTAAATTTGAAATCACCTTTTGTGCTCTTTTCCAATGAGATCTCTTTAAAAGAGTCCAAGCTTTTCATATAACACAGTCACTAAAGAAATTATAAAAGCATATTGCTCCTATGAGATTGTCAAATTCTTCCACTCTCACACAAATATATATTTGAGCCAGAGAGCTTGTTTACATTAAAAATCAAGGTTAGTGGATCAAGAATTGGATCTATTCTTTTGATTCTAAAACAATAAATAATAAAAGTGCACCCAAAATATACCCAGAGATGTAATACTCTCCATGAGCCTGGAACCTGGTTCTTAATGCCTGGCGTATGTTACAGCTCCCCCACACATTCTTTGAGTAATTCTTTCCCTTCAGAACTACCATGGGATTCATCACTAACTCAGTCAACAAATATGCGATTCTTTACTCTGTACCCAAGATATCTGGGTTGTATGTTATTTTGTGGTATTCACCAAGTCTGTTTGCATAAGCCTTATTGGCCCAGGAAATAAGTAAGATAATTAAGAGGTCAATGAAGTTTTATTCTCTTTTCCTCTTCCCTTTTTCTTCTTTATTGTTCATTCCTCCCATCAAGATTATAAACTTGTGAGACCAAGGACTATACTTTACTTCTACTTTTTATTCTTTTGGCAGAGTGATATACACATAATAGGTATTTAACTAGACAAATATCATGTTACTATGTGCCACTTTGCTTAGCCCAGTCCAAATAATGACTTCTGCTACTGTCTCATCTACATTGCAGGGTTGAGCTTCTAGTGGGTTGACTTTATTGTTAGCTCTCTGCTCCACAAACTAAAATTGTGCTAAATAATTTCAAAGTTGTACTGTAGAAAGGAGGAACTTTAAACTATCTGTAGGTCACATTTGGATGAAATCCTCTTCCCTCAGGGCACAGGATGACAGAGAAAAGTTATTTGAGTTCTTTTGAGGCCCAGTTGCTTAATTTAGTAAATAAGGTTCAGCGTTGCTGGGTATAAATTTACAGGTTGTTTAACACATAAGATGCAGAGCTGAAGGAGTGGGGGCTAAGTTCCAGCCCACCATCTGCTCCCTAAGCATGTACTCTGGTGCAAACCTGCATCTAAAATTCACAGAAAAAGCTCTCAATGTTTTAAACTGCATGATATTGAGACTGAGATAGCCCAGAAAGTTCTTCTTTTACTAATTTGCAAAAAGCCATTATATGAGTAAGCTGTGGCTATTAGGAACCTGATTAACTTGTTTCTAGAAGCATGCTAGGAAAGCTATTAGTTAATGAATTGAATATTTATTTTTTACCAATATTTTAAGTCTCTAGAACTACATAATTTTTTATGTATTAAATTAGAAAGTGAGATTTCTTCTAAGAAGGAATGCAACTACATTTTTTATAGAGCAACAACAATAAGGGAGATTTTATTATCATACTAGTAATCATGGGAAGCAAGGTTTATATTTTAGCTCACTTTTTCTACCTTTGCAAACTACAAATTTGCTCCATTTATTTCTAAAAATTTATATTGCTATGGAATAAAACTTTTTTTTCTTGGTTTTGTGTTTTTGCTTTTTTTGGGGGGAATCTGTACTTTGTTTCCCACTCCTGTGTTCCATCCTGTGTATTGTATAGAAAATACCTAAAAAACATCACAAATCTCTGTAACAGCTGGTGTCTTACTCAACGGACTATGGTGCAAAGAAGAATCTCACCACTCAGGTGCTGGTTACTCACTGATCTCAGAGGAATCAGTATTTATGGGCTAGGCTGGAGCTACTTCTGGTTTTATAACCTTACACAAATGTTTCCAATAGCCCTCTCCTATAATTTGCTTGGTCCTTAAAATGGTCTCATTGCTACATGAAAACAAATGATGAGAAATACATGGCTGTACATTACATGCTCATGGTTGATAGCTGAAATTTGAAGAAAAAAGGTGCTATTATTTAATAGAATTGAACTCACTCCTGCCCACCTTCTCTGTCCTGGATGAAGGGTGAATGTACACATTTACATAATGCTTATGGATTGCACTGATATTCACAAACATAGAAGAGTTCTGAATTTTCAAGGCTAGAATCTTTAGCAACAAGAATATTTTAAGCTGGACAGTAAGATTAGAAATAAAATGGGTTGCAACTTAAAAAGAAGAATTCATGTGAAAGGGATAATGAGTATGAAAACCATTTGCAAACTGTAAAGCACAGTGCACATAGAATGTATTATTACCCACAATATATAGGATGTATTACAATTCATAGAATATATTATTACTCACAAGCTTAAAGTACATCAAGGACATAATTTGAACATTGTTAACAAACTGCCAATGCATAGGAATTTGGTGTTTACAGCAGTTCAGTTAGCCAGAGAAGATTTGAATAAAAAGAACTTGTAGTACTGGAGTTGAGATTAGGGACTTCTAAGACCAGAGTAAATGTTGGTAGAATAGGCTTTCCACTGAATTTAAGAATATAGAGTCATTTAGAATTCCTCCTCTCTCTTAAAAAACAAAAATAAAGCAAAAACCCCATGTGAATACACTGGGAAATAGAAATCCATAATGCTGGAGATCTAGGGTTTTTTTTAGTCTTAGGGATCATCAAATGGTATAATAGTTTCCAAAGTAATTCCTGACAAACTAGCTTCATGTGATGTTATGTAAAAAGAGGAATTTTGTGGTCCAAAGTGAGAAATAAAATCCTAAGTCCCCCAAACAACTGAACAGACCTCCTCTTGGCCAAGGGGACCTCAGAGAAAACGTAAAACTGAGTTCCTGGCCATGATCGCATGGGAAGTCAGACATGACTCCCTATACTCCCCTCTTTATACTCGCTCCCTCATTTACTGCCATTAGCCTTTCTTCCCCAAGGGTTAAACAGAAACCAGCGCTTTGGAAAGACTTGCTCCACAGCAAATTTCAACCCACAGTCTAATGCTGCTCCTCCCTTTCTGCTGTTTTGACACAACTGACCAGCATTCCTTCCCGATTAGAGACCACTGACCATGGAGTGGTTCTGGTCAGCCTATGGAAGGTGCACAGTGAGGGTTTACGTGTCCTCGGCTTCACCGTTTGACATCAGAAGTCCAAAAACTCCACCCTTGGATTATGCTAATGCCATAATTTATTTTTATTATCTTTTTGTTTCAGCATATTACGGGGGTACAGATGTTTAGGTGGCATATATTGCTTTTGCCCCACCCAAGTCAGAGCTTCAAGCCTGTCCATCCCCAAGACGGTGCACACTGCACCCATTAGGTGTGAATACATTCGTTCCCTCCTCCCCCCACCCACCCCACCTGCCTGACACCCAATGAATGTTACTACTAAATGTGTACATAAATGTTGATCAGTTAATACCAATTTGATGGTGAGTACATGCGGTCCTTGTTTTTCTATTCTTGTGATATTTCACTTAGTAGAATGGGCTCCAGCTCTATCCAGGATAATATGAGAGGTGCTAGATCAGAATTGTTTTTTGTGGTTGAGTGGTACTCTGTGGTATACATATACATTGTATTAATCCACTCATGTATTAATGGGCACTTTGGTTGTTTGCACATCTTTGCAACTGTGAATTGTGCTGCTAAACATTGTGCAGATGTCTTTTTTAAAGAGTGCATTTTGTTCCTTTGGGTAGATACCAAGTAATGGAATTGCTGAATAAAATGGTGGATCTACTTTCAGCTCTTTGAGGTGTCCTCCATACAACTTTCCATAGAAGTTATACTAATTTGTAGTCCTACCAGCAGTGTATTGGTGTTCTTATCTCTCCACATCCATATCAACATTTATTGTTTTGGGAATTTTTGATAAAAGTCATTCTCACTGGAGTTAAGTCATATGTCACTGTGGTTTTGATTTGCATTTCCCTGATGATTAGAGATGTTGGGCATTTTTTCGTATGTATTTTGGCCATTAATCTGTCTTCTTTTGAAAAGTTTCTGTTCATGTCCTTTGCCCACTTTTTAATGGGGCTGTTTAACTTTTTCTTGCTGATTTTCCTGAGTTCTATATAGATTCTAGCTATCAGTCCTTTATCAGATGTGCAGCATGCAAATATTTTCTTCCATTCTGTAGGTTGTCTGTTTCCTCTTGTGACAGTTTCTTTGGCTGTGCAGAAGCTTTTTAATTTGATCAGGTCCCATTTATTCATTTTCATTGTTGCTGTGATTGCCTTTGGGGTCTTCTTCATAAATTCTTTGCCTAGGCTAATGTCTATCAGAGTTTTTCCAACATTCTCTTCCAGAATTCTTATAGTTTCATGCCTAAGGTTAAGTCCATTATCCATTATGAGTTGATTTTTGTGAGAGGTGAAAGGTGTGGATCCTGTTCCAGTCTTCTACATGTGGCTATCCAGTTTTCCCAGTACCATTTATTGAATAAGAGTTCTTTTCCCCAGTGTATATTTTTGTCTGTTTTGTCAAAGATCAGATGGCTATATGAGGATGGTTTTATATCTGGGTTCTCAGTTCTATCCCATTGGTCTATGTCTCTGTTCTTGTGCCAGTACCATGCTGTTTTAGTTACCCTAGCCTTATAGTATAGCTTGAAGTCTGGTAAATTGATGCCTCTCAATTTGTTCTTTTTGCTTAAGATTGCTTTTGCTATATGGGGTCTTCTCTGGTTGCATATGAACTGTAGAACTATTTTTTTCTAGTTCTGTGAAAACTGATGTTGGTATTTTAGTAAGAATTGCATTGAATCTGTATATCACTTTGAGTAATATAGACATTTGAACAATTTTTTTTCTGCTGACCCATGAGCATGGTATGGTTTTCCACCTGTTTACATCCTCTGTTATTTTCTTTCTCAGTGCTTTTTAGTTCTCCCTGTAGAAGTCTTTCACCCGCTTAGTTAAATATATTTCTAGGTATTTTGGTTTTTTTGTTGGTATCATGAAGGGTATTGAGTCTTTGATTTGGTTCTCAGTTTGACAGTTGTTGAATGCCATCTATTTTTTAAACATTGGTCCCAGGAAGCTGCATGTAACTCAGTTGGGCATGCATATATTTTCCTTTCATAAATATTCATGACTCCTCCTACAGCTTATTACATATATATATATATATATATATATATATAAAGAGAGAGAGAGAGATAGAGATAGATAGATAGATAGAGAGATAGATAGATAGATAGATATAGATATATACACATTTGGCCACCCTGCTCAGCATAAATTCCTGTTTCTTTACCATTCCCTGGAAGTGCTTGCTCTTGGCTTCTGGCCCAAGGCTATGTTCTCGAGCCTGAAAGTTGTCCAGCTTGCAGGCTGCAACCCTTTATGAGAAATAAAGCTCTCCTTTCCAAATTTATGAATCTTGTCATTCTTCAGCTGACAAAAGTGTGGGAAAAACTGCACATTACATTCCCATTTTAAAATTACCCACAGGTAAACCAAATAAGTGGTTAGGGCACAAAGAAAATATGTCCATATTTTTTTTAATGTTTTGAAATAATGTAATCTTTTACATTAGTATCAAAATGATCAATTTGTAGATAATCAAAATTTTGTTAGACTTTTTAAGTAATTTAATCTCTTTTTAAAAAAAGGTCTCTTGCAATTCCATAGGAGGAAGGCAACACATACCCTAATCTTTCAGGAAGTAAAATATTTGAAATATGTTTCTGGCTCTCTAGGAGGTCATATCCATTAGTATTTCAATGGCTTTGAAAAAAATTAGAATTAAGAAAAGTATTTCACTCAGTTTAAAGCAATGCATCCCAACGTAATTTGACTTGGAAGTGCTTCCTTTCCATCCTACCCCAACACCAGGGCACTGCAGTAACTCCACCGTCAGCACTAGAGACCTAATTTACACTCTTTAGAGAATACTGATTTCTAATCCTCTCACTTTTAGAAAGAAGAACATGAAGCTCCAAAGAGTTGAGTGATAACTAGGAAGTGGCAAAGATAAAATTTGAACCAAAAACTTCTGATTCTGCATATTAGAATTTAACTTTCCTTGGAGACTTACACATTTCAGATTCTACTTATTTTTAAGATTTCCTACAGAGCACAAAGAGAAATAAATAACTTGGGTGGGAATTGGAATTTCCAAAATAAACCACGGTTATCATTTCCTCCTTCTGCAATAAGAGCCCAGAATCCTTTTGCATTAATATCCTCTTTTAACAATGGGGAGAGGGAGAAGCATAAATACAAAATGTGAAGTCCTGTGTTTTAGCTCAGAATGAATTTGGAATATTAAAATATTTGCTGACATATATCTCAAATATAGTTCCTTAATTCATAGGTTCATTATTTATATTTCTCAAACTTTTCTCCTGCAGCCTTTTGTTGTGATGTCTGTAATTTACTTTATAAGATCTTTAGTATAGACACTGTGGTGTTAAATATTTGTGTGATAGGTTAAGCTACTTTTTGGGAGCACTCAACTGCCCTAATCAGAATTTCACACCCTACAGGAGGTCAGCTAGCATTTAATGAGAAAGGCCAGAGGTTTGTACAAGTACTTAAAGCTATCTGTATCTCAATTAACATAATGATTGTTAGAAATGGGGTACCTGATGAGAGTATTGGCATGTTAATTAGCATAATGATGCTGGAAATGAGCTGCCCTTATGAAATTTGTGGATTGGTTAAATTATTTCAGAGATATTCTCCACCATATAAGGTCAGAACAAATACACTAAGAATGTGGGAAAATGTGTATCCTATAACTAACTTTAGGATATTTCCTGAGCTTGATCTCAAAATTGGACTGTCATGGAGTTGATTTCTGGTGGCCTCTGTAAGAACAACGTAGCCCTACCTCTATAAATGGTCAAAGCTAACTGGAGTGAATTTTTCATGTAAGTTATGGTTAGATTACTTTAAAAAACAGATTTGAGACTTTATCAAGTGTATAGAGAAAATTGTACAAATTGTTTTGTGCTTGCTTTCTAATGAATGCTTGTTTAATGAATGTCTCTCTAGGTGCTTTTGCATCCCTCAAACTTTTGCCAGTGATGGTTACCTAAGAAACCAGTTTGTGTAACTCAAATATTCACCTTTATTCCCAGTATCTTTCTTGAATGGTTTTGAAGAATCTCATGTCTTACTATAACTGATTCCATAAACAAATTTCAATGATCCCTAATTGTTTTGTTATAATCCTTTCCTTTAACTACTTGACCTTTTGAGTCATTTCCCAGATATGATGGATTTTCTGCAAGGCAAAGGAGATGAGATCCTAAAGGTCCAAGGGTGGACTTTCTGATGCCAGGACTCACTATCCTCCTCAACCTGCCCCAGGCCCCTCCTTAAAAAGCCCATGATCTCCATTAGTCAGAGAGACAGATTTGAGGCAGCTTCTCCCATTCTCCTGACAATAAATCTGTCATATTAAAAAAAAAATTCCTTTCCTCCTTGGCAATCCTCATCTCAATAATTGGATTTTTGCTCAGTGAGCAACTAAACCTAGGCTGAAACTCTTTCAACAACATTACCATGACACAGATTAGCTTCCCTTGGATGAAACTGATTAAACTTGGATAAGGTCATATGAATTACATCCTTTACAAAATTTCGGGAGAGACTACTATTCACAAATTTTTTTGACTTAGGATATTGTTTTTGATTCATTTGATATTGTGTTGTTGTTGTTGCTATTTTAAGTCAAGTTTCTAGTATTTTGCATTGTGAACTAAAATAAAAGCTTAAACCCCCTCAAAAGACTGGATGAACCCCTCTTGACCAAGGAGACCCCTTACAAACCTTAAAACTGATTTGCCAGCCATGAGGAAAAGGGAGGTCAGGCAAGCCTAGTTATGCTCCCTCTCTTTTGGAGCTATTTTTTGTAACAATAAGAAAATAAATAATTAACAGGCCTAAGGCCATGTAATACAAAGCTTAAAAAGAATTTTCCCTGCTACAACATACCAGAGATGAAAGTACCCTGGAACATGGAACATTTCAAAAGTGTAACACATAAAAAACCACTTATATTGCCTTGTGGACAGTTTTTGAATGTTTTTGAAATCTGGGGAACATTTTAACAGGTCCTGTTTATATTCTTCCCTTTGATATGATATTGTTAATGGAAAAAAAAAAAAAACCATTAACAACTGCAGGCCATCAATTTACTTAACAGATCACTTGAGTTTCCGTAAATGTCTGGTGGCTTGTCTCTGATTAACAGACATCATTACCTTAAATTAAAACATTCCAATACTTTAGACAAAAGTTTCATTTTTTTAACCAATTACAAATTGAAGAATCTTTAAACCCACTTATAACCTGTAAGATCCCCCCATTTGAGATGTCCTTCTGTTTTGGGCCAAAACAATGTATTAATATGTCTTTCCCATAGTGACTTATGATCTTACGTGTAATTCCTATCTCCATGAATGTATAACACCAAACTGTAACCCAGCTACTGTGGGCACATTTTCTCAGGATCTCTTGAGGCCATGTGCTTTGGGTTGGTCACACACATTTGG
Source organism: Avahi laniger (assembly GCA_963575035.1). Taxonomy (NCBI): domain Eukaryota; kingdom Metazoa; phylum Chordata; class Mammalia; order Primates; family Indriidae; genus Avahi; species Avahi laniger. Next base: position 56,517 of record CAUYSK010082866.1, on the reverse strand, counting down.
CTCAGAATAAACCTCTTTAAATTATTTTCCAGAGTTTGGATTGTTTTCCATTAATTGTATGATATCAAAGTGAAAAATATAAACAGGATCTGTTAAATTTTTCTCCAGATTTCAAGAACATTCAAAAACTGTCTACAAGGCAATTTAAGTGGTTTTCACATGTTACACTTTCGAAATGTTCTGTGTTCTAGGGTGTTTTAATTTCTGGTATGTTATAGCAGGGAAGATGCCCTGTGGAACATCCTATAGCATATATTCCTGCATGACTGCAAAAAAAACATTCCTTGAAATAAGGAAACCCTCATCATAACTTTTACCAGTATGAGGACATGGGACTGCGGCTTTGACATTTGGGATGACACAGCTAAGTGGAGACAGAATTCTCATGGACTTATTCTTCTACCCGAAACCTTGGTTCAGCTTTTTATGAGATACCTACAAGAATGCACATATTATAGGTGTGATGCCTTAATGGATTTGGTGGGACTTCATTTAAGAGGACCCAGTTTGAAACAAACTATTCAACAAATAATTCAGAGCTGCTTTCTATGTGCTCAAAACAATCCAAAAGCAGAAAAGTGACCTGCTCTACAGGGGACCCAACATGTGGGGACCCACACTTTGATGATTGGCAAATTGATTCCACTCAGATGCTTAATACTTGCTTGTATTACTTGATACCTTTTCAGGTTGGGTACAGGTTTATCCTACCTGAACAGAAAGAGCATCTGAAGTGACCCAAATCCTCATAAAGGAATTCATACTGAGATATGGACTCCCTTCTTCCACACAGAGTGATAATGAACCCTCTTTATATTGGAGGTAACTCAACAAGTAAATAAAGCTCTGCGTATAGAACAGAAATTGCATGCATCCTGGAGACCTCAATCTACAGAAAAAATGGAGAAAATGAATCATATTAAAAAAAAAAAACTAGTGATGCAGCAAACTCACTTAAAGTGGGATAAAGTGTTGCCGCCTGGCCTCCTCCAGATAAGGGTAGCCCCTAGAAGTAGGCTTAACTTAAGCCTCTAAGAAATAGTTTACAGAAGACCCTTCTTAGGACCCCAAGGTAAGTGTGGTAATTTAACTGTAAGTGAAGAAAGCAGAGTAAAGCAATATGTCAAACAAATAAATCAAATGCTAACACCACTATGCATGAGTTTGCCTCTTTCAGGTCCCCACCCCAGTTGGAAGCACCCCTCCATCACTTTAAGCCAGGAGACTGGGTGTTGCTTAAAGCCTGGAAAGAATAAGGATCCAAACAACAATTGGTAGAGAAAGGAAAGGGACCCTATGAGGTGCTTCTAACAACTCACACCTCATTGAAATTGCTGGGAGTAAAATCTTGGGTCCATCATACCACAGTAAAAAGGTGTTCCATGGAAGGAGAGGACTTAAGTCTCCAGTGTATAGGCCAGTCTTTAAGTTATCTAAAGTATCTGTTTAAGAAGCAGGGAAAATGGAAATGTTGATATTTTTGCTAACCTTTCTTTGGTTATTTGTTGTGTCTATGGAATGGAGAGACAACTCCTTAGTGAGTATTTCCCAAACTATTGTTTCTTCTGCTGATCTGTCTTGCTGCTGGGTTTGTTATTGTGACTGATAGCTCTGTACTCAGAGGTCCCATGTTTCTTTCTTACTCAGTCCCTATCAGACATTATGTATAAGGCAACAGTAAGGACACACAGTCCTACCGGTGTTTTAGATACCAAGCAGGGTAAAATCTCTCTTATCGGGTATCCTCAATTTCTCCTTGTTAATCCTCATGGCTGTAGTCATTGCTTTGCCCTTTTCTGCCTGATAATCTGTTGAATTCTTTATTTTTTTTGTTAATCTACTACCAAAGCTTTGACAAACCAAAAAGAGAGATGGCATAAATAAGTATAATCCTCTTCTATCTAAAACAGCACCCCAATTCAGCAGGAAATAGCTTGGTGACTACACTGCCCCTTCTCCCCTAGATATGGAAGGATAAAATTGACAGTGGGGAATGTACAACAGAGGTAAAAAGGGGAAAATGTATTATGAGTTGTCTCTTTAAAACCCCCAACCCTTTTTGGGAATTAAAACCTGCCTTCCTGCCCAAGTCCGATAATCAAAAGGGCAGAAAAAATGTTCTTTGTTCTTTGTTTTCTAGTATCTTAAACCACAGGAGGTGGCTCAACTGAATTGTTTGGAGGTCACGAGATCATCTTTACCAGAGATAAGTGTTAGGCTGAACCCAGAGGCTGGTGGCAGGTTCCATGGGCACTTTCTCTTTAAACTGGCCCCACCCTTTTGAGGGCCCGCCCAAACTCCACCTCTTTGAGAGCCTTCCCAAATCCGACTATAAAAGCCCCAGATGCCCAGCATCTCTGGGCTGACACCATCTTGGCCTCAGCCCATCTGCATGCAGTTGTTAAAATAAACTTCTTTTCACCTATCCTGGCTTCGTGCATTCCTCCCTGGACATTCTAACAATAAGGTCGACCAAAAACACCAACTACAGTTAAACAACAATAGCCCAAAGCCACGATATGTGACACTAGTCACACAGACTTGAGCCCAACCTCTGGAAATACCCCTTTAAAAAGCCCTGTATTTCTGCTTAAAGGTGGGATGGCAGTCTTTTAAGACACTAGTCTTCTACCCTCCTCATTTGCCAGCAAATTGATAAACTTCTCTTTCCTTCTACTCAAAACAGTTGTCCTTGTCCTCTCATTGATTTGGCCTCAGGGACAAGTACAGACCTTTTGGTAACAGTTTGAATCTGCCTTTTCACACTATTCTACCATTATGATCCATTTCTCAAAGAAATACTCTAAGCTTTCCCACCCCTGGATTTTGGTAAAGCTGTTAGTCCACCTAGAACATTGCTTTTTCCCAGCTCCAGTTGTCATAACCTCCAACAAAGCTTACCCAGCCAGGAAAAATTAAGTGCATTCTCCTATTACTACAGTATTTTTTAAAAGAGTCCTTTTGACTATTTTCCTTGAAATATATATATTTTGCCTATGTGTAGATCTAAATCTCATCCTAGATTATGAGCCCTGGAGGGCAGGGATCCTGTCTCCTAGCATAGTACCTGGGAAAGTGCTGGTACCACCAGTGAAGCTGGACCCGGGGGTGGAGGTGGATGGGGAGACTGTCACCAGACTCCACAAGAGACAGAAATTCTCTCTTTGTATCAGGCAGAGCATCTCCTTCCCCACAACATCATACAATGACCAGGGAAATGTGCCTTACTTCTGGGTAAAGACAAACCTGAGAAAGAAGAGAGCACTTCATTGTGGGCTGACAAGTAGGCGCAATTAAAGCTCATTTAATCAGGCAGGGAGAGAAGATGGTTCTGGACAGTTGCAAGAAGGGAGGAAATTTGCATCCCAAAACCCTTGCAACATATTCCTCTATACCCAGCCTCCATTGGTAATAGAGTCATTGATATGTAAATCATATCATGCCATTCCTTTTTAAAAGCCTTCCAAAAGTTTTCTAGTTCACTTAGAATAAAACAAAGTATAATTACTCTACACAAAGCCAAGTATTCAAGGGCTCTATAAGAGCTGGCCTATTTGACTTCATCTCCTACAACTTTCCGCTCTCATCCATGACACTCTGGCCTCAGGTCTCTCCGTAGGTCCTCTGAACTTTATGTTTCCTCTGCTTAAAATGCTTTTTCTACAAATCTCTTTAAGATTAGTTTCTAATTATCTTTCAGATTCCAGGACTGTATGAGAGGCTTTGTCTGATACCAAACCTTAGATGCTCAGTCACTTTTTATCGACATAATCTTTCTGAATAGTCTTCTTTGCAATTCTGTTTCTTTTTGATTGTTTTCCAATTGATCGATTATGAGTCTACTTGTAGTGGAAAGTAAATCCCAAGAGAGTGAGGAAGGCATCTGTCTCTTTAATTGGTCTTTCCCTAGCACAGATGTGGGGAACCTTTTCATGTTGGAAGACTTCATTAATATAGTTGTAATCAAATAAGGTCACATTCAAGAAACTTCAATTCGATACACTGAAACATGTACATTATTTTGCAAAAATCCAACTACTATGTATTTAATAACTTCAAAAAATGAAAACTATTTGTTAATTTTAAAGTTGATCTTTTAACGACTTTGTTCTGTCTGCTTTTTGTAGGAAAGCATTTGAATATTTGATTGCAGCGTGGAGGTCCACAGTTTCATTTGATCCTCTAGATGGTTGTCAGTCATTTGTGACCTTAAGGGTGTCTTGATTTGGGTTAGCTAGGAGAATGTGGATTCACAATGAAGGCATGGGTATTCTACTGAATTTTTCTATATTTCTACTGGATCTTTCTTAGCATAAAATAATGACTTTACTATGTCATCTACTGAGAGTTCCATCAATTCCATCTGCAGTTCTTTGGTGCCTTGATGATATCAACTAGGTGAGGCTGAAATGCTAATTTGAGTGTGACATCATAATTCTCAAAGTCAGTGAACCTTTCGTTGTATTCTCCAATTAATAGGTCTGTAATAGCTGTGCATTCTTCAAATGATTCACATATATCATCCTGCTTATCAATGAACTTTGCTAACTAAGGAAAATGTTCTTCCAAAATTTCCTTTTGAAGAAGTGGTGTTTGGAAAAGAGATAACTTTTTTTCTCAAAGTGATTGGATGGATTTTTTGCCACATATCATATACCGACTTAGTTTTACCTTGCAAAGGAATATTCAAGTTGTTTTGATTTGACATGATATCATGTAGAAATGCTTCATTCCTATAGCAATCTTCTTTCAATAATTCACATTGCTGATTCTGTTCTTCATAATATTTAACTATCTGTTCTCGCAGAGATAAAATTTTGGCTAACACCTGTCCCTGTGACAGCCAACACACTTTAGAATGATATGGCAAATCCACACTGAATACCTCATTGCTCAATTTTAGCATGTTATGAAACTGACAATGCCATATTGCATTTGCACAAATATAGTTATAATACTTATAACTTATTGCAAAGTGTCACTTAAAATAGTAGCTTTAGCACAGAGATTTTGCTGATGCAAGATACAATGAAAACAAATGAGAACATTTGGATCTGTTAATACCTTTTTGAAATCTGTGTAATAAGCCCTTCATGTTTTCCTGTCATGGAAGGTGTGCTGTCTGTACACACACTCACTAAATTTACCAAATTCAGTTCAACTTCATGACATTTACCTTGAAAGATGTTGAAGGTATCTACTCCCCATGTTCTGTTTGCAAGAGTGTCCAAGGTGAGTAACTCTTCATAGCAAAGAAAACCTTCTATTATTATCTGAATGAAGCATAAAACCTGTACCAAGTCAGTAGTATCAGTTGATTCATCCAATGTGATTGAATAATATATATTTTCCTTGTGAAGTATTGCATGAAGTTGTTCTCTTAAGTTGAAGGCTGATTCATGCTGCTGATCAGTCATGATTCTCTTTGTAAGAGGCAGTTGTTTGTACTTTGAAACATTATCATGGTCTAAATATTCTACAACTTTGAAAATGAATTCTTTCACAATTTCTACATTACTGGCTTCCCTTTTATTCTGAGTATATAAGCTACTTTGTAAGTTGCTCCATTGGCATTACTTCCAGGTCTTATTACTGCTTGAAAGAATTGTCTTTGCTTTTGCTTTTTGTCTTATAATTTCTACAGTACAACTTTCCATACCTCTCCCTCTGATTTAAAGTATTTGTGGTCCTTATGAGTGTTATAATGCAAATGAGTATTGAATTTCTCTAATGTTGATATTGCAGTATCACAAAGCAAGCAAATCATCTTATCTTTAGCAGAAACAAGATAATATTGCAATTCCCAATCCTCATTAAAAAATCTGTTTTCTTTCAGCATTCTCTTGTTCTTCTTTGACATCATTTGGTGTTAAGCAGACAGAATTAAAAAATATTGTTGAGCTGTGCGATTATTCACAAATTCCACTTCAAGCAGCAACATAGTACACTGTTGTCAAAAGCTGGTAACAGACTGCTGTATCAACCCCCATAAATTCTTGCCAGCTAGTAGTGGTGCCAGTCAGGCAGGGGAAGTTAGAAAGAGCTAAGTCATGAGCGTAGCTGCCTCAGTTTAGCCCTTATGGCTCACTAATGTTCTAATTGTGCCAGTCAATCTGGGAGGATTATTTTGTTGAAACTTATTTTTATTCTTTGGTATTTTACATATGTTCATTTAAAAAATAGAATAAAATATAAAAGACAAACAAAAATGTATTAATAAAAATAAAAGGATTTGTTCTATAAAATTTGGATTCCATCAACAGGCCGCACTTATGGATCTATAAAGCCACATGTGGCCTTATGGCTATAGGTTCCCCACTGCACAAGAGCTGATAATGTAGTTTAAATTTCAGTTTAAAAACCTAAGAACCAGAAAATGTGATGATATAAATTCCAATCCCAGAGAGTTGACAAGCTCAAGACTCAAGAAGAACCCATGTTTCAGTTCAAGTGCAAAAGCAGGAAAATACTGATATTCTAGCTCAAGTAATCAGGCCACAGGAGTTCCCTCTTACTTATAGGAAATTCAACTTTTTGTCCTATTCGGGCTTTCAACTGATTGGATGGAAGCCACCCACATTGGAAAGGGCAATATGCTTTATTCAGTGTACTGATTCAAATGTTAATTTCATCCAAAAGCACTCTAACAGACATACTCCAAAATAACCTTTGACCACATATATGAGTAACCCTTGGCTCAGTCAAATTGACACATAAAATTACTCCTCACATCTAGTCTCTTATCTCCCACCAGTGTCTCTCACTGTGCTTATATATACCCAATATCTGCTCCTCTCCCCACATATAACCCACTGACCAGACTGAAAAAAGTTCTACTATACTTGGGCCAGAGTATCAGAGATGACCATAGCGTTCATTGCATGTAAAAGTGATTCACATTGGCTATGCTGAGTAAACTAACACTAAGAACAAACTGCTTTACTAAGTAACACTCTTTCCTGAAAGCCATTACTGATAGTAAAAATGGCAATAATAAAAATACTTTATATTTGTTAGGTTAAGTCATATTCTGAGCAAATTTAATTTTAGGGGCTGATTTTAGAAGCTAAACTATATATAGAAGACTTCATTTCTTTGATTAATCTAACAATAAACAAATCTCTTAATGTATATTGAGGACACAGAGTGACAAAGACTCTCTCCTTGCTGAACTTTTAGTTAGGCTACTCTGAGACCTTTTCTTGAGTAGGCCTAGACTTTGGTTCCCATTTTTGACAGGTCTGTATAGTCTAGTTTTAGCAAGAATCTTACAAAGTTTGTCTAGAGAGAATTTCCCATTCTTGATATCTGATCCCCCTCAATATCAGACCAATTTCCTTATCCCTCACCTTTGATGTATCAGTCCTTGATCTGCCTTCAGTAAGAATTTTGTCAAGTTGGTTCAGCAATGATTCCCCTCCCCTTGATACTTCCTTTTAGTAGTTCTTACCCTCTCACTCTGCATATTGGCTACAAATTCCCAGCTTTCTTTGCTGTTTTCTGAATTGAGACTGATCTCTCTTCCGTATTGCAATAGTCTTGATACCTATTACCATAGTCCTGAATAGAGTCTTAATGTTTTAGTGTCAGAATAATTTTTTCATTAATAAGAAAATTATGATAGATAAATGGAGCAATACTGTGCAGACAGGCAAGATTATCTGGAAATTCTCTGTTCACCAGGGGTTGATTGTTATCTATAAAGTTGAATAGTCTGCAAGACATCTGTATATAGGCTTTCTTTTTGGTAATTCTTCTGGTTTCAATAAAAAGCTCTCAAACTTTAGTCTACTTATTTACTCAACACAAAGCCAAATGTACTTTGCATTAAGATTTATTTAAGGATTTTCAAGAGTAATTCTGATAGCTGATTTTTCCTTTGCCTTTTTATTCCTGAATAAGATCCTATTCTCTATTGCTTTATATTTTACAATACTCTTTTCAATGAACATTTAACTGCATTTTCAAAGCAACCCTACAAGGAGGATGTTACTGTGTTCATTTAAGTGTGAGGAGACTGAGAACAAAATACAGACTCTTTATCCAGTTTCAGGTGGGAATATGGGAATTTTCCCAAGAATATATATGGTAGACTTTTTTTTCCCCTAAAAGCTACTGCAATGTCTCTCTCTGTATTCAGCTTTTTAGTAGTTAACTCCTAAATTGACTCTGCTTGACCATGTGACTTGCTTTGGCCAATGAGATAGTAGCAAATGAGTCATAAGCAGAATCGAGAAGAGTGCTTGTATATTTGGGCTTGCTCTCTTCTTGTTCTTGGAATTCTGAGACTTCCGTGTGAATAAGCCTGCTGGAGGATCAAAAACATGTGGCCCAATCACTTCCATCACTCATCCAACAACCGGTCAATATCCAAAAGCAATGATGATCAGCAGCTTTTCCTAGATGCTTGACACCTGCCAAGACCAGAAGAACCAACTACCTCGTATTAGCTCAAATTTCAAACCCACATAATTATGAGTTAAATAAATGTTTGCCACTAAGTTCGAGGTAGTTTATATTTTAGCAAAGGCTAACAGATACACATGAAAAAATGATGTCAAGGCAGTTGATCTTGAAGAAAAGAGCTTAGCACAGGACAAACTTACTTTGACTGTTGGTAAGAATATGCGGGTGCATGTTCGCTGGATGTGTCCACTGCTATCTGTTGCTGCTGACCACTGGTGTCCTGGGATGAAGGTGCCACTGTCTGGGGAGAGGTATCAGTAACAACACCCTAAGGAGACAAATAAAAACACAAAAGCCTTACTTGTTTAAGCAAAGGGCCCTCTTCCAGGTGGGCCGTAAATATCTCTCTTCTCTTTGGCTTGAGTAGAGATGTACTCAGCTACATGAAGCCCCAATAAGTACTTAAAGGACAACCACAGAGCATATGGATAACGGCTGAGAAATTCTTCCTAATGTGACACCAAGAAGTCTTGCTGTCAGAAGTCCTTGGAGTAGTCAAGTGGTCAGAAACCATTTTGCCCACACTCGGGACTTTTAAGCCATAGTTGCATACAGCCACACTAAATAACAATTTATTAATCAAATACTCATTCAGGATTCCTATAAAGAATTTGTATGTTCAAATATTTTTCTGGGGTAGTTCACTGTACTATGTCTATATCATTTGTCAAAATAATAGGCTCTGACCTTAATAAAAGTCTACATCAAAGGTTGGAAATCTTTTAAAAGGATGCTGCTGAGTAGGTTTTCCCTTCAGCAATTTGATTTGTTTTATTTTGTTTTGTTTTCCGGGACATGAACTGGAATTAATTTAGAAGTTTCAGAAAACAAAAAACAACTGTTCTTACTTTTGGTTTGCTCTTCCTTTACCCCTTCTCTTTCCTGTTTCTCACAAATGCGAGCAAGAATGAATTGCTAGAATTGGCCATGACTGGGAACAAATGCTTGGTTCCAAGAGAGGCACAGGTGCCTTTACTTGGCCATTAGTAGGTCCAAGGAGGGCACTGACATGAATACATTCTCCTGGTTTTACTTATGGTTTTGGATATCTGCAGTGACATCTGATTTCAAATGTTTTGAGTGTTTCAAATGTTCAATTCTCTCTCACCGACTAAAGTTCCCTACATTTCTTTTGTAGAACCTGGAAAAACTCCCTATTTTAATTCATTCTTTTCTTTCCTAACATACATTTTCTGAATTTCCCGTCAGCATTTACTTGGGTAAATACTGGTGAATGAAGATTCCATGAGTGTTTTTACATGGAAAATGAATTAGTGCTTTTCTTTATAAATACAAATTCAAGCCAGTTTATCAGAGTACACTTATATTTTTCTCAGTGAAAGATTGTTTTTAATCCTCAAATTTAACTTTAACTAGACTGTTTCCAATAAGCTACACAGTCAAATGTGTCTCATAGTCATCAAAATGCTCAAATTTTGCAGCTAAGCACATGCCTTTGGTGTAGACACAGAGCTGTGCAAATATATGTCAGAGATTTATAAAAGTGACTAGAATGTCCAGATTCTTAATTTTCTCATGCTATAGGTAGGTGCTTTTTGATAGTTAAGTATGGCAAAGAACATGTAATTAATCACATATTCTTGAAATTCTGAAAATCCAATTAAAATTTATTTAATATGGCACATTTGGGGGGGTTCTATATGCTTGGAACACATAAAAGATTTAAAAATTGAACCTCTTTGGTTTCCTAAGTTACATAACAGTGTCCTGTTAAACTTCTAGGTTTCCCAAGTCTTGATATGAGCAAACATTTGTCACACACCCAAACCAAATAACCTACATTCTAAAAGATCCAATTTAGTCTGTAAAGATCTCCTACAATCTCTGTAGTTTCAGAGGTGGAGAAAGTCTTGGGGAATCTTTACGTAAAATGGTGCCAACACACTAGCTGCTTGCCAGTTATTGGAGTAGCAAAGATCTCGATTCCAGAGGGCTCCCAGCTGATGAGAAGGAATGCACAGTGGCCATGACGCACATGAGCATTAAGTGAAGGGAAGAAAGGGCAATACAAATAATTGCTAGTACCAGGGAGAGGCATTCACATCTCAGTGTTTTACCGCCATCTCTATAGCTCTGTGCCCTCTCCTTTTCTATGTAGCTTGATGGCTCTGTCCAGTAAAATGGTGTGTAGGGGGCATGGATTTAGCCTAGTGGAAAGAGAGAAGGAAAGGGGCAAAACTTCTATGAAAAACAAGATGCCATCATCACTCATCATGTCCACATCAGAGTGACTACAACTTCTTCCTTGTCTATAGGAAGCCACACACCTGTCATTCACTAGAGCAGTGGTTTTTAATTTTTGGTACATACTGGAATCACTTGAGGTCTTTAAAAATCCTGATGTCCAGTCCATACTATAGACAAATCCGTGATCAGAATTTTTAAAGAGGCTTAGACTCAGGAATCAATATTTTTTAAAGTTCCCGAAATAATTTCAACGTGCAGAAAAGTTTGAAAACAAGTGCACTAGTCCAGTGTCTCTCAAATTTTCATGTGCATCTGGATCACTGAGTGATCATCTTAAACTGCAAGTTCAGATCCAGTAGGTCTGGGTGGTATCTGAGAGTCTGCATTTCTAACAAGCTCTCAGGAGATGCTAACGATGCTGGCCCAGGAACTATTCTTTCAGTGACAAGGCACTTCCTCTATCTATGTAAGTATTTGTGGTTAACTTTCGATGGGGTAGTGATTTGGTCTCTGCTCTTTTCTCTAAATGTGAAAATGACATTCCTTATACCTCTATAGCAGGTTAGCTCATTTCATTTGCCAAACAAAACAGACATGTTTGAGTGCATACTTTCATATAGTGAGCTTATAATTTCAAATTTTAGAGCAGCACAAAAAATTAAAAATGAGTATTCCTTGGGTTATTGGGAGACGGCGATACGTGTGACTGAGATTTATTTCCCCTAACTCCTTTCTATTAGACAGGGACAGACTTACTTCAATAGAAACAGCTGTCGGAGGCACAGGCGTGTACTGGGGAATGTAGGTCCCTTGCATAGGAGCAGCAGCAGTCATATACTAGAGGGAATCAAAGAAAAATGCATGTGAACTTTGGGTTGCAACCAGAGAGGAAATCAAACACTGCGCGAGACTGCTTTGGATGTATGGACCATGGCCAGTGCATAATTAGTCAAACTATTTTGACCAAAAATAAGGCAGTTCCTATCAGCATTGCATGATCCTTGCTCACTGATTCAGTACCAACAACAGCCCCACCTCTACAGTTTCAGTACAATTAATTCACCCCTATTCTCTCACTCTGTCCTTTTAAATATTGTGTATAAGATCTCAAACATTTCACATTTTACAACTAAACACAAACTCCTTGAAGGTGAGATGATGTCTGTTTTTGTCTCCGTTTTGTTTCTAGTACCTGTCACATAGTAGGCTCTCAATAAGTATTTGTTGAATGAATGAATGAATCATCATATTAATTGTTAATAATAATTTATTTCAAATTTTAAAAAGCAGAGAAATAATGTAAGAAATACTTATGTAGCCCATTCATTATTGGCAAATGTTGTCATTTTTATATCATTTTATTTAAAAAAAGAAATTGAGATTACTGATAATGTTAAAGTCTCTTTTCTTCTCTTCTTCTATTTCATTCTCACATCACTGTTAGTTTTCCAACACCATTAGTCCTCCAAATTGCCCTCATCAGGATGAATAATGAAATAGCCAAATCATTTTTGCTAAGTTGTTGCATTCAACAAAGTACGTATTAGGGATAACATGTATTTTTGCAATGAAAAAAGGGACCCCCAGTAATGTACGTGCTCACCTACTTAAGCATAAATTATGACCCATCTTCCTAACATACACATTCTCCCTGCAAATTCAAAATTCCACTCTTTGAGGATCGAATTTTCTATGAAATAAACTGTTTCTGAGTTTCTAAACTTGACCAATATCACAAAACTTCAAAACCTGAATAATCTAATGAAAACAAGGCTTCTCAATTCATAAAGGTTAGAGGAATGATTTTTATGAAAAAATCAATAGCCTCTGATACTTTATTCTTCCAAATTTGCTGAGATAAATACTAAGTCCATACAAAAATACAGAAAACCTAAATTACTATGTTTAGTGTATCTTAGTGCTTTCAGTATCCAAGAAGCATGACGATTCTGACTCAAGAGAAATGTCTTAATGGAGACCAGCTCACTGGTGGTGGTTGTTGTTTATAATTATCCACACTCATGGATAATTATAGTAATAAATCAACTTTAGAATAAATGAATCTCCACCCTAAACACTATTCTACTCTATTTATTTGCTAAAAATTGAGAGAGTCTTAATGAAACAACCCTAAATCAAACAAACCAAACTGTTGTCTGCAATACATGTGTTATAGTAATAACATTTGAGTACAATTCATATCTACATAAAAACTACCTTGTAATTTGGACCGACAGCAATTGTTTAAAAGGCCTGGTGATATTAGTAATTCAGCCTTATAGTTCAACATTATCAGGGATTTCTGTACCCTGTCCTCTGTGCTCCTACAACATTCATAACTCTTCTAGTAAAATTGTCCAGACTATCGTCTTTTTAAAGTCCTAGGCCAAGTTTTATTTGTCTTTGCATCTTCTATCATGCAAGGTAGTGCCTGGTACTCAGCAAATAATTGTTCAATGATTGAATGAAAGGATGCAAGAAGAAAGTCTTCCATTTCCAACTAAAAAATCTTGCATGTCTCTTGGTCATTGATAATTCTGAGCTCATTATAGATACTAATTTCACCACCCCTATAATCTATTTGGATAACCTTTAAATAAATACCTTAGCCAGCTATGCTCATCACTGTCCCTGTGCTTTTAAGCAGACAATAAATATTCAGATGTTTGACTGCTACCAATTTTTCAAATGAGTACAGAACTCTGGAGTCATATATCACCAAATATTATTTCACATCTAGATCCCTATGGCTGGCAGACATCTGTCGTGTCAACGAAACTGTTCTAGAGAGTGTGTTGTGGATAACAGTTCTCTGGCCATGTCAGATAGGTGATTTGTCTCTGTTACAGAGGGTCTAAATATCCTTCAATTTATTGTAGCATTTCCTACATTGTATTCTTTGGAACACTGGCTATACAGAGAGAAAAGCTTTCTGTGTTCCAATGCTGCATAATATATCTCTTCTCGATATTGACATGTAGGAAGAAGAAAACAAAAAAACTCTGAGAAATCATGTTTTACAGAAGCCTATTTAAAGGTAATTAAACCAGTATTTCTAAAACTATTTTTTTGGTAGCACCTATTAGTTTTACTTAAAACTAGTGCTCTAAGGAATATACTTTGGAAAATATTTCTTTAATTGAATCTCAAAAATCTAGCTGATTTGTAGCAAGTGGGAATATATTTTCTACCAACTGTTAATTTTTATCTAAGTACAGAATCGATACAGTTGTAGCCATGCTCACCCTTTGGTCATGGTTTTCCACAATTCACCATAAACCAGTTTACTATGTATTAATACTAATCCCTCACTTATTTGGGTATTTTCTATTCTTGAGTTAGTTACGCTAAGCTTTGCAACTGAGCCTAATAAATTAGTATGTTTGCTCTTTGCTTAAGATGATGTTACTGGCACTCATCTGCAGGTCTTTTTTCTTATTCGTCTCCACTGTACTGTTTACATCTCTAAGTAGATATTCTGTGAATTAAAGGTCATTAGGGACCTGACCTGTGGCCATATACATATATATATATCAATATTCACTAGTTCACATGAAGATCCACTTCATTATTTAGACCTCACTTGACAAATTAAAATTTTCCAGGTAGTATGGTTAATGAGAAGCATTTTATGTGATTTTTGCCTAAGTTTCTTCAAATGACTCTGAGTTATTCAAAATTACATCTGTGTTTTATTTTAGTGAACTGAATAAGTGTAATGTATCTTCACTCCTCCCATGACACTCGATGAAATTGTGAACGTCACCCAAACTGAACTGCTTGTGGAGCAATTCGTACCCATCTTTTTGGAACAATACTGTGAATCTGGCAGGATGATTTACCCATTTTACAGATTGAGAAACTGAGACCTAAATACAATGGGAATAAACCCCCAGTTCTTCTGATCTATTATTCAGCACATTTTTCAGTTTACTTCATTATCTTTGAAGGTAAGTAAATAAGGTCCTAAGACCTTCTTTCTGATCATTACCATCTAATATAGATATTAGCTTATTTTAATGGGCTTTAGTAATTGAATGTTTAAGAAATATAGAATAATATGCCATTGACTGATATTTTTATTGTTATTTATTTTCCATACATATTTTTTAGCTTCATTCTTTACTCAGAACACCTAATTTTCTTCTAGGGGAGCTACCTCATATACTTAGTAACTTACTTTTATGCTGCTTTTCTGAATTGATCCAATAGAGATTTTCTGGTATAAATGAGATCAGCTCAGTTCAGTGTGCTATGCGTGTGTATGTGTGTGTATCTTTTAATTTAAAAAATCTTCCTGGTTGCTTTTCTTTTGTCATAGAAACCTTAATAGAGCTTCAAAAAGTTGTTTGATAATTAAGAACAGAATTACTTTAAATAAGTCAATGCTCTACAGTTTCATGCCCCTTAAGACTATTATCTCTGGATAAATTTTTGCAGTGAAGTTCTTCTGTGGTAGACAGATATTTTTAAGGGTAAAGCTTCAAGAAGTGACAGTCTTGTAAAATTAGGAACAAGTGTTTACAGGACATGGCTACAGCTATGTGTAAGCTGAACTGTCAGCTTTAGGTAACTGATGACAAATAACTCTGAACTGTCTTTGCAAGCACACAGTTTGATTTTTTTAAGAGCACAAACTACAGTTAGACTTAATAATACAGGCAGAACACACGTTGGTTAGATTTGGGTGCCTCAGAGACTGCTTTCATTTATCCAGCTAATAAATGGCAGAGGGATAAGAGAATGACCTGTGATACCAATTCTGCTCTTTCGACTGATAAATTCTCATAGGAGACTTATTAAAACCGCAACAAGAATATCTATATATATATATCCCTTAAGCTAATTTATTTTATTAGCATCTCTGAGAAGCTAGAAAATATCTGTCCTTATTTTTTCATGAACACAAATTACTTATTTTGCACTGTTTTGGTACAGGGGCTAATGGGAACTGCATTACAATGACATTATATAGATAAAATGGGTTCATCCGTACAATAGGCAGTTCAAAGGTATAGCATTAATTAATAAATACACATGTGCTTTTCGGTAAACAGTTTAATGATTTTTACGTATTCCAAAACCACTAGATTTTCACAAGAGAAGGCGTAGGAGCACTGAATAGCCATTTTCAAACCCACAGAATAAATTCCAGATTCCATCACTTGTTCCAAGAAGTCTAGACACTGCATCACCAAGACAGTTACATGAAGAAAACAAAAATGTGAGATTGGAAAGGAATTGTGTTTTTGCCTATTTAAATTGGAACAAACTACTTCCGGTACTGTGGAATCATTGATTATTTCTGAGGAAACAAAGAAAGAAAATCCCAGATTATTAGTTCTGGATTGCTTCTTTTTTCTCCCACCAAATAAAAGAAAAATAAAAATGTTTTATGAATTTGTTGTGAGGAAACTTTACATTTTAATTATTTGTAGAGCAAGGGAGGGGCAAGGAATTTCTTGCATTTAAATTTTGGAATTTCTTAAATTAATTGATCAATCTCATTTGAAGTTATCATTATACTGTTTAGATTTTAAACTGGTGCTTCTAGTCTTTACTATAAAATTTGTAAAACTGATCAACAAATTTCAGAAAGAGGAGTTGGCCAGGCACGGGGGCTCACACTTGTAATCCTAGCACTCTGGGAGACCAAGGCGCGAGGATTACTTGAGGTCAGGAGTTCAAGACCAGCCTGAGCAGGAGCAAGACCCTGTCTCTACTATAGAAAAAATAGAAAAAATTAGCTGGGCATGGTGGTGCATGAATGTAGTCCCAGCTACTTGGAAGGCTGAGGCAGGAGGATCGCTTGAGCCCAGGAGTTTGAGGTTGCTGTGAGCTAGGCTGACGCCACGGCACTCTAGCCAGGGCAGCAGAGCGAGATTCTGTCTCAAAGAAAAGAAAAAAAACAGAAAGAGGAGATGTTCACATCCTATCAAACTCGGAAAGTCAATAGGAAGACTGGAGGAAAAATGCATCTGTGAAAGAAGTTGAGCAGAAGAAAACGGAGATTGTGGTAGATGGTGCTAACAGCATGCTGTATGAATTATCTTCAAAATCATGTAGATCAAAGTTTCTTTTAACAAAGGAAGCTTGGGGATATAAGCAACAAGCTGAGCTATGATTTGTCAGAGTTGGGTGAATGGCTGAGGGAAAGGCACAGCTATCTCAAGCAGAGGTATTCTGGAGTTTCGAGGACCATATTTCTTAGATTTGTATACTTCTATCATTTCTGAATTAAGGCACATTCCTGAACATGGGTTGGCAAATTGATATCATTTTGCATGCTTGCTTTATTTAACTTAGTAGTAATAGCTGCCTCAAGTGTAATTCTAAGAATGGCTTCTAAGTCTCCATGTCGCTCAATGGATGAGAAACTATCCACAGAGAAGAAGGGAACTGGAGAGATTTTCCTTAAAAGTAAAGAGTATCCCCAGTAGGTCACAGTAAGGCTGGACTCCTACTTGGACCCTTACTGCTCAGTTATTCTTACATCCTTTCTACTTCTACCAATGAAATATTGCATAATGAAGTGGATCCCCATCCAGAAAAGTGTATAGTTTATGTTAGTCATAATAGTTTATGTTAGTATTAATATTAATATATAAAACAGATTATTTACTTTTAAGGTATGAATAGAGAAATAGCAGCTAAGCATGGGAGTGCACACCTGTAGTCTCAGTTACTTGGGAGGCTGAGGTGGGAAGAACCCAGGGGTTTGAGTCTAGCCTGGACAACATAGCAAGACCCTGTCCCCCCACCCCTACCCCCACCCCCATAAAAGGACAAACTTCATGTCTGTAATCCCAGAACTTTGGGAAATCAAAGTGGGAGGATTGCTTGAGGCAAAGAGTTTCAGACGAGCCTAGGCAACATAACAAGAGCCCATCTCTAAACCAAAAATGTAATAATAAAGAAAGACAAAACAAAATAGACAATTGTGAGTGATGTAATAATTGTCCCTGAAGAGTAGGTAGAGGTGAACACAGAGCAGGATATACTTCTGCTGGGAGTGAAAGCACTGGAAGAAGGACAAAAACCAGTTAGTGAACTTGATAGATATGGGAATTCAGAGAACTATTAAACAAGAAATACAGATTGTTTTCATTGTATTCTGGAGAAGGGGGCATGTGCTGGTGGTATACAGCAAAGAGAATAACAAGTAAGAATCTTAGATATTGTTGTCAGCTTGGAACTCTACAAAACCTAACTCCTGCACAACAATGAGAAATAGTTATTCCCATTTAATCACAGGATATGGAGGCCTTCAATTTGGCAGAGAAAGCAATTTTCATGAATGTACTGGAAAAAAACAAGGCATATCAGGTTTGAACATTGTGCATAGATCTTTGTTGTATCAATCAAAATAAAAGATAATACTGTGGAAATGTAGCTGATTAAGAAATTATGTCTTAAAATTTGAATTTCAAACAACCCTATATAGGCAGTATGAATTATCTCCCCCTCCCCAAATTTTTGTCATGGGTTTGGCCTAACATGAAATCTAGAGAAAGATTGGACAGAGGGAAGATTCAGTGGACCACGAAGATCACTTGGGAGGTAAAGACAAGTAATTCAGATAAAAACTGGGAACTTAATTGTCCATCAGATGGAAGAATGGAAGTTATTTGTAACTACGACAGCATATATACAGCAGAGTAGAGGGAAGGACCCATTGGATTCAATAGAAAATGGAAAGTGAGTACATAGAAAAGATCATTAAGAGGATATTATGAACAACCTAATGCCAATAAATTTGACATCTTATATAAAATGGACAAATTTGTTGAAAATGGCAATTTAGCAAAACTGACGTAAAAAAGAAGAGAAAATCTAAGTAGTTTTATATCTACTAGAGAAAATGAATTCATAATCCAAAAGTTTCCCACAATAAAACCTTCAGCTTCAATTGGCTTCTCTGGTGAATTTTCCAAACATTTAAAGAATTAATAATACCAATCTTTTATAAATTCTTCCAGAGAATACTAAAGAAGGAATACTTTCCAACTCATTTTTATGAAGCTAGCAAGCTCTTTATACCAAAATTTGACAGGGACATTACAAGAAGAGAAAACTATAACCCAATAACTATCATGAATATTTATGTAAACTTCCTAAATAACATTTTAGTCAATAAATTTAATATGGGATTTATTTCATGATTACCTGGTAGGTTAAACATTTGGAAAATCAATCAACATAACTCACCACATTAAAAAAATAGCATCATCTCAAAAGATTAAGAATCTTTCATAAAATTTAACATCTATGTATAAAAAGTCTTAGTACACTAAGAAGAGATGAGAACTAGAAATAGAAGTATATATATAAAAAACATACAGCTAACATCACAGATAATGTTGAAATACTGAACACTTTCCACTTAAATTTTGGAATGAGATAAAGTTGTCCAATATTACTTCCTCAAATATTGTCCTCAAGGGTCTAGACAGTGCAATAACATAAGAAAAAAAAATGAAAGGTATAAAGATGGAAGAAATAAAACTGCCATTATTCACAGATGACATTCTCAAATATACACTAAAGAAGAAAAAACAATTACTATAATTAATAAGGAAATTTAGCAAGTTTGCTGAATACAACTCAATAAAAAATTTATTTCTATATACCAGCAAGAGGCGATTAAAATGAAATTTTAAAATGATGCTATATATACAGCATCCAAAAAATCAAATAGATAGAAATAAATTTGACAAAAGGCAATGAAAACTTCTGTACTGAAAATTAGAAAGCTTTGATGAAAGAAATTAAATAAGACCTAAATAAATGGGGAGATATACCGCATTCATCAATTAAAAGACTCAGTACTGTTGAAATGGCAATTCTCCTAACTAATTATAATCCCAATTGAAATCCAAGCAGATTTCTTGGTAGAAATAAACACGCCCATTCTAAAATGTATATGTAAATATGGAGGACTTAGAATATTCAAGAAAATTTAGAAGCAATAAAACAAAGTTGAAGGATGTATATTACTAGATATTAAGAGTTATTAAAAAGTCACAGTAACTAAGACAGTGTAATTAATGTGGTATTGTTGCCAAGATAGAAAAATATACTAACGAAACTGAATAGAGAGACTAGAAACAAACATATAACATATATTTGCCACCTGATTTATAACAAGAGTGTCACTGCAATTCAATACAAGAAAGAATGATCTTTTAAATGATGCTGGATAAGTGAGATATCTCTATAGGAAAGTGACCTTGACTTCTTCCTTATACCATAAACAATTAATAAACAATTGGATCATAGATATAAATATAAAAAGTATGATAATATGGCTTTTAGAAGAAAACAGGAAGGAAGCTTCCTGATCTTGGGAAAAGTAAAAATTTCTTAATTGACTCATTAACCACTAACTATAAAAGAAAAGATTGATAAATTATTAAAAGACTGAGGGAAGATATTTATAATATACATACCTGAGAAGCAAACATTTTATACAGAATATATATTTTTAAAAATTCCAGAAATCAGTAAGAAAACAGAAAACCCAATTTAAAAAGTGAGTCTGAACAAATCATTAATACACAAAGCAATTTAGATTAATCTCCAGGTAATTGTGCTGAGCCAGAAAAAGTAAAAAGCCAATTCCAAAAGACTATATACTGTATGATTTCATGTCTGTAACTCTTTTTATATGCCGAAATTTTAGAAATGGAGGACAGATTAATGGTTGCTAGAGTTAGGGACGAGGGACGGGGAAGTGAAACGGAGGCAGATAGAGTTGTGAGGGGGAGGGATCCTTATGGTTATGAAACCATTATCCCGCCTGTGGTGGTGGATAAACACACTTACATAGGTAATAAAATTGTGTAGAACTTACATATACAAATGAGTAAAAGCAAAATTCAGAAAATCTGAATAAGATCTGTGAACTGTATCCACGTCAATTCCCAGTTGTGATGTTATACTACAGTTGTGCAAAATGTTACCATTGGGGAAATGGAGGCAAAGGTACAAGGGATCCTCTATGATTTCTTATAACTCTGTGTGAGTCTACAATGATCTCAATGAAAATTTCATAAAAAAAACAATTTAAATATGTATGTGTGTGCATGTGTGCGGTCATATGTGTGTGTATATATATATAATATATATATATATAAATAACTTAGTTGATGTAAATGGCCAATGTGCATGTGAAAACATGATTAACCTCACTTATTGGTCATCAGGGAAATGCAGGTTAAAAGTATGATGATATGACACTACACTCCAATCAGAATAGCAAAAATGAAAAAAATTGATAATACCAAGTATTGGTGAAAATGTGGACAACAGGAACTTTCACACAATGCTAGTGGGAGTTTAAGTTTGTATATCCACACTTTAAACTGTTTGCCAGTGCCAATAAAGCAGAACATTTGCAGAACTTATGACCAACCAATTTTCCTAGGTATGCACACAAAATAAATTCTTACAAATATCCACCAAAAGATATGTACAATATATTTAAAGTAGCATTATTTATAATGGTTCAAAGCTAGAAATGCTCTACATATTCACCTGCAGTAGAGTTAATAAATTATAATATATATACCTAGTATAATATAAAACAATGAAAAAACAAACTACTCTACAAATACAGATGAACCTCACAGATACAATGTTGAATTAAAGAAGGCAAATATAAAAGTCTTCATACTGTATGATTCCATTTCCTTAAAGTTCAAAAACAATCAAAACAAATCTATGATGCTAGAAGTTAGGATTATGGATACATTTGTAGGGATAATAAAAAAATAGGAACATGAGGAAGGCTTCTGTGATGATAAGACCCTTTTATATCTTGATCCAGATGGTGGACGCATGAGTGTTTACACTTTGTAAAATTTATGGATCTGTAAATTTGTGAATTGTGCAATTTTCTTTATATCTGTTATACTTCAATAAAAGAGTATTAAAAAAAGACTGGGAAAAGGTTGACTTTAGATAAAAGCAGTGGCATTTTACTCATTTGAAAAGGATATAACTAATGGATTCAGATTTGAGAAGGTTGGGAGATTTATAAGGTATCATGTTCTCTTTCCATCATCTCTGTCTTTGAGGCGAGACGTGAGGTGAAGGTGAGAGGCAGCGGGCCTGGCAGTCCGAGAAGTATAACATAGTCGTCTTGGAGAGCGGGACAGTGAATGGACCAGGGGTATATAATAAGATTTCTAGGTAGTGCTGATGGGACATTTAAGTTGAGTAGTCACAAAATTGATGTGAAATCTATCAGCATAGTGGCATGTTTTACTCTAGCTACATAAAGCTGTTCAAAAGAAGGGAGCAGACTGAGAATTGAATGCAAATGAGATCAATGTTTTACCAGAAGAGTATGATGGAGGCAGAGTTAGCCAAGGCACATGAAAGACAGTGATTACAATGTTCTACTGCGGAACCTAATCCAGAGATGGATGTGGAGATGGAGGAGAAAACTTACACTGAAAGAGTGGGAGGCAACACATAGAAAGGCAGGCTTAATGGTGTCAAAGAATTGTTGCAACAAGGGTTATGAAAGAAGTGTGTGGATGGAAGGTGGTGATCATCAGAAAGTGGTCTGTTTGAAATTGAGTATTTAAAATGGAGAATTGGAGTAACCACAGTGATTGCTAATGACAAATTCTAGGATAGAGTGGAAAAAGATCACCAGAAGTGAGAATCTCAGGAAACTGAGAGGCCAAAGTGCCCTTTTGTTAAATTCCAGTAAGGGATGCACATACTTAATTCACTTATTAATAACATTCAGTCAAAAATTTGTGAGCCCCTACTATGTGCTAAGCATGTAACCATATACTGTAGCATTAAAGCACAGACTGGGTCATAAGACATGATAAAGCCCAGAAGAAACAGGTTTCGTTACTAAGCCATTGGGTGTCCTTTCTCATCTTACATACATAAAGCTATTTGATTTTATGTGTTATTCATTATTGCCACTCTTACATTCATCATACAGTAGTCAATCAAATCCTATCAAGTTGCATCTTTTGTAATATTACCACTTTCTTCTGTTAGTCTTCTGATTTCACATCTGAATTTCCTATCTGTTTATGCTCTCCTTAGTGTCCCTTAACATTCTCTGTTTTTGACATATTGGTTTGGTTTACAAATGGTAAAGAATTTAAAAGTTTCTGTAAAGAGGTGATCTCTTTAAATGAGAGATTATGTTAAGGCCAAAACAACATTTATTATCAGTCTCTAAATTTGAAATTGTCAAGAAGAAATCATTTTAACAAATAACATGACTGGTCTGTTATCTAGATAGTTCTTTCAGAAACTTACATGAACACACAGCTGAACAACTTATGTCCTTAGTCTCTTTAGGTTCATTTGATTTTTTCTCTAGGAATCTAGGCTTTTTTCTTTATTTTGGAAATGAAAGACTTTGAGATTTTGTCAAGAAGACAAGGGAACTAAGAAATCCTCAATGTGCCTGGAAGCTTTGTTGTTTTCTATTTAAGTTCTGTGACTAAGGCATTAAATTGGGTTGGGTAAAGATGCTTCAGCCAAAATGAAAGGGAACTCATTCAGACGGCCACAAGCACAGTAAATTCCATTCCTCACAAAACATTTCCGCTCCATGGTGTCGGGCCCACACATCGTGAATGCCAATCATCCCAGTGGGCCAGAGTAGATGATACAACTCAACAAGAGAGAATGCTGAAGGTGTCCCTTAATGTCCTTTGAAACAGAGTTCAGTCTCTGTAAGAGTCAACAAATGTTCCTTTTTAATGTGTTTGTTTTTCAGTCAAGAGATTTCAGAGACAGAACTTGACCTACTCACCTATTCAGAATATTCATGCTAGAGATGGATCCAAGGTGGGTGGGGAACAAACAAAGGCAGGGAGAAAGGGGGGAAAAGAAAGAAAGAGGCTAGCAACATTATAAACAAAGGCGAAATAATAGAAAACGACAATTTGGAAACTGTTAAAATAGGGCATAAAGCTATTTGACTAAAATACTTTTAGGAACTGTGCATATTTAGGGGAAAAACAGATTTAAATGGTACTACTTTATCCATGTGAGCACATATAATCTTGGCAATACAAAAACATAGGGGAAGAGTTTCTGCCAAGCTACAGATATTATCACTCTTTCCTCAAAGTATATGAGGGGAAAGTAAGGAGCCAAGAGAGAGAAAGGCCTGGAAAGAAATCGACCCTCTGGTGCCAGAGTCCGGTTTCCATTTCTTGCCAAAGAATTGAAGAATAGTATGTTTGATGAGAGCTGTCAAACAATGGAGAGGCAGCACATGTTACGCTGGGGTAAATTTTAACCCACTCCTACTCAGTTCTTGGTATCACTGTGACCTGTATCGTCTCACTTATGTTTGGCTATACTCACATTCACCTGCTCACAGTTAAGAGCACCCCCTTTGTAATCTCCTTCCTCTGTGCCTTTTTTGTTTCCACTGTGTTCAAATCATTTTTTATCCACCTCCAACACAAACCCAAAACCTGCCTCTTGAGCTATGTCCAAATGCCAAATTCCTGTATGCTGCTTTGCTTCAGTTCCCCATTTGGAAATAATTCTCTCTGATGACATCTAGCAGCTCTTTATTCACACTTCTGTTACAGCTCTTAGCAGTGAAATAATGTAAGCTCCTGAAAAGACCCTGTTGATTCATCATGGATTGTATTAATAGTTAATATGCATTTGTTGAATAAATGAATGAGTGAATAATTAAGCACTCTGGGTAAAAAGCTTAAGGTTTTTAGGGAGAACATAAAAAATACAGGGAGAATAAGGCCAGCTAAGAAAAAAGGCTTCTTTTTTTAAAAAATTAAGTAATTTTTAAGGAGTGTAATGAAAGGGAAAAATTAAAATTAAAAGTGCTGGGTGGGATATGGAAAAGAATAAAAAAAGAAAAAAAAGAAAGAAAGAGAGAAGGGCCAGGCATGGTGGCTCATGCTTTTAATCCTAGCACCCTTGGAGGTCAAAATGGGAAGATCACTTGAGCTCAGAAGTTCCAGACCAGCCTGGGCAAGAGTAAGACCCCATCTCTACTAAAAATAGAAGAAGTTAGCTGGGTGTGGTGTTGCTGGCCTATAGTCCCAGCTATTTGGGAGGATGGCTTGAGCTCAGGAGTTTGAAGTTGCTGTGATACTCTAGCTAGGGTGACAGAGTGAGACTCTGTATAAAAAAAAAAAAAAAAAAAGCAAGAGAAAAGGAACTCAGAACGAATAAAAAATATTGCCTTAAGTCCTACACATATTTGAGAAGAAACTGGATTCGATTATAAAATAACTTAAAATTTTTAAAAAATCCAAATGTATTAGGACAAAAGGAAGCAGGACACCTAATGTGGAAGTAAGATCTTCCATTATAGCAAGATCTCGACGACACAGAGGCTGTATAGCACTCTGTTGAAAGTCATTCTGAGGCTGAGGCTGAAATCAATGGTAGTGAAATGTAGTTTTGAGCAGGTGGGAAGAGAGGAGCATTGGGCTAGGGTGGAATAGTGAGTCCAAGAAAGGAGGCTTTTTTTTTTTTTTTTTTGCAATTAAAGAAAATAAGTTGAGGATGATTACCAGAACCAATCAGTTCTTAAGTTCAGAATCAGGAACCTGAAGGAGTACACACTTGGCACCCTTAATTTTCTGTGAAAATGGTGTAAGTTTACTGCCCAAGAGTACTGGAGCAGTATTGTGAGCAGAAAGTGAATGTTTTCAATCTTTTCATTGGAATAGGTTGGAAGGTGAATATTTGAAATTATTTCATTGGAGGATTAGAGAGAGATGTGACCCACGATAAATAAAAGAATTTCAAGCCACCCCATTATTATTATTAATTGTGGTAGTAAGGGTGCTTGCTGGCAAGAGAGCAGTTGAAGTTATACACAATGTTTTATAGGCTGGAGAGGGAAAGAAATGAAACAGGGAGAGATGATGGACTCAGTGGAAAAGGAAAGACGTGAGAATAAAATGCTGATAAAGCAGGTATGAGGGTTGTAACATTTCAGAAGGGAAGGCATTATGGTTAGGTCCAAAATGTATTCTCTGAGGCATGTGGCTAGAGTGGCATAAGGTGAAGTACCTTGGCATCAGGAGGTTAAGGAAGGTCAACACTACAACGTTACTATAATAGGCAAGAGTGAGGCAAAAGGAAACTAATGACAAAAAGGTATATATGGGGATTGTCAAGGAGATCAGTGGATAATAGCAATGAGAGGCGGAAGAAGATAGCATCCTGGGACAGTGTTATCATTAAAAAAGGAAGGAATTTGTACAAAGTCTAGAAGAGACAATGGTGATACAGAACACTGTCAACACCTCCCTCTAAACTCCAATGGTTAGAGGGTAGAAAAACATTCGAGAGGGTCATTGGAAAAGCCATTTTCTTAGGGAAAAAACAAGTATTAGGCAAGACATGAGGAAGAGAGGACTTTCTGTACAGAGCATGAAGATGTACAGGAATTTATCTTTGGGTTTATAAAAGTGCTTTCAGAGAGACACAGAGGAAAAGACATCACATAAGATCAGTAGTAAATGGGTGGTCTATGGACAAGTGTTAATAGCACAGAGTGTTTGGGGAATAAAGACTGTATGAAGGTAGAAGCTCCAGCAGGACTGAATTAGGACGGCGATTCAGCAGGTAAGGGTGAGGTCTATTGGCATCTGCCCATTTCCAAATTCCAGCCAGGCCAGGTGAGACCTCAGACAGTTTCACCAGCCTAATATACAGATGCCTGTAAGTAATGATAAAACTATTATTTGGTCAGTAAATACTCTTTGTTTTTTTCCTCCTACATTACTAGAGGTTGTTCACTCTTGATATTTGAAAGAATAAGAATGCACATTTCAAGTTCAACTTAAACACAAGCAGATGTTCCCTGTGCTGAATTTGGTCAAAAGGATAAATCTTTAAAAATGCTAGTTATTATAGAAATCATCTTAGGTATGATTTTTCTTGACTTGCTAGTCCTTTCACAATTTCTTAATGGACAGGGAGAAAGGATATCTAACAATAACTCTCTTTATTGTTAGTGTTTATCAGAAAAACTTTTTTGAAAGATATGCAAACCTTTCAACCGTAGAATAATTTGGCAACATATCTGAACTTGTTTTCTTCTGGTTTTGTTTCTTGTTCTTTGTTTTTATTATTGTTTTTCTTGAGTATATTAATTATTATGCTTTTAGACATTTCATCATGTTAACATAGTATTTTTGGTGCTCTCTAATTTAATGCATAAGAAATATCCTTATTTTATAAGTATGTGCTATTTGTTTTATTTTCAAGCACCTGGAACTCATTTGTGGTTGAATCATAGTCACATTAGTTTGAAAATTATTTAAAAAATAAATTAGACTAACACTGCTTGAAATTAAAGCAAATTTGTGATGAAGATGATGTTCATGGTAAATATTCACACATTCCGGAATTAAAAAAAGGCTAAAATTTCATTTTGGGGAGGGTTGTTGATACATGTTACAAAGGGATTTCCCAATTTGAGCACTAGTATAAGATTACACAGGTATCAATATATTTCTTTTCAAAATAATCATTACTCATCTAACAGTTGGTGTTTGGAAATAATTTTCTATTTAAGATTTTTAATACAATGTGAAAAAAATCTCTAACGTAATATCAACCAATAAAAATCTAGAGAAATACATCTACTTTGAGCTGTTTAGCATGATGGATAAGAAACACCTGTGTTTACATCTATAAATCTCAGTTCTCTTATTGTGAAATGGAGTCAATCACTTATTCTTTAAAGTGTTTTTGAAAATATTAATGAAACAATGCATACAAAGCTCTTACATAGGGCTAGATACATATCAGACCCTAATAGATGGTGTAACTATTATTATAAGGCAAAAATGCCGTTTTCTTAATAGTTTGTTGGGATCAAAAATCAGGTTGGGCAGGAAATGCTCATCTATTTTCTCTTGGAAATTATATTGATAAGAAACTTGGTGTAGACAGTAGGGCCCTAATGGCATGGGTGATAGACACTTGACCTACACGAAGAGATAGTTATAAAGGGGAAATGGGAGGCGCTCAGGTTTCTGAGAAAGGGAGGGAAAAAGGAAACCCGGAGGAGCTAGCAGAAAGAGGAGGACAGAGGTGCCCATGAGTGGTATGAGGCTATACACATGCAGGGGAATAGCTGGTGAAGCCCTACTGTGTTGAAGACATCAAAGAGCATTTTAATTAGAGAGATACATCTTTATATTGAACATGAAATGGTTTCAACGGCCATTATGTTTCCGTTACTGACTATACCCCAAGTCTTCACTAATGTAACTCTGAGTGGGATTTTTGTGAGGAGATAGAAAAGGAGAAATTTTACATCAAAATCAGCATAATGTGGAATAAAAAGAGCAAAGTGACCATAATGCCCTCAAAAACTCAAATACATATCGCAGAAAGCTTCAGACTTCTAATGGAATTGGAGATTTTAGCCAATCATCTGATTGCAAAATGCTGAGTGGTCCAATGATATCTGGTTTGCATTTTTAAACAAAGAAAACAAAATTGGATTCAATCGACTCAAAAAGACAAATCTTAATATCTCCCGTCTACCATAAAAATAAGAGATAAAAGGTCTAATCATTAAGAGAACTATGTAAGTAGCTCCAAAAGGAAATAAAACTAATGGAATAAAAAAAAATCCAGAAGTGTACTTTCTTGGGTGGTGGCAAAGAAGAAGTGAAGAAGCCAAAGTAAACAAAAAGAAAAAGCAATATAGATAACACATCACTTCATTTTTATCTCCTGATTTCCCACCTAGTTCTTGGTCTTTGACTACTCATTCTAGAGGACTCTAGTTTCTACTTAGGTCCTGGAGAAACTGCTTCACTAATTCACAGGCTATTGTGGACACTTCTCCGAGAATGTTAACTACAGATTTTTCTAAAGTTTTGGTCCTGTTTTTCTTTCTTTTACCTAATAGCATTATATTTCCTATATATCATTCAAAATAATCATTGACAGTCAATTATATTTAAAATGCTGAGTTTTATAGTGGCAAATATAAACTAATCTCTTCCTTAATGAATTTCATATACATTTATAAAAAATAAAAATACATAGGTTTAAATTTCTTAAAAAATACTCAGCATTATCTAAGAATATTTATAAACCAATGAGTAATTTAAGGAGAGGAATCAATGACTTAAGATCAAAAGTAAAAATCAATCAAAAGTTGTAAGTGTGGATTCTAGAGTGGAGGATTTGAAGAATGACAACAGTGAACTTATATTTTGTGTTTTTTTTTTTTTTCCTTACCACTCAGCATCTCTTCTCAGTGAAAATCCACATTTTCTTTGGAAATCCTTATGTTCCCATTTCTAAACCATGTATTTAGAATGTGATTGGCTCCACAATTAGTATATCCTGATCCTCTGTCCAGAAATGAATGGAAATAACCCTAGCAAAGTCATTGAAACTTGAGAAGATGTTTATTTGAGATTCTGGAAAAGGAAAACATTCTCTGTTCTGTATGGAGACTTCTGGAAGTGACATTTTTCTTCCCTTGCATGGTATAATGTAAGTATGTGAGGTCATCATTGTAACAGCCACTTTGCTGCTATGACGGGGAGGATCTGGATTTGTTAGATGTGAGGATATGGAATGTGAAGATGTAATGCAAACAATTAAAAGAAAACATGTAGGTATTCAGTGACATTATTTGAGCCAGCTCTTCCTATGACTTTTCAGGTACATGAATCAATTTCCTTTTAAATTAAACCAACCATTTTGAACAATTGAGCTGTTCTTTATGGTTGGGGAGATCATATGAATTTGGAAGGGGAAATTAGGCAAGAGAGAAAATCAGTAAAAAAAAATACACAACATCATCAATTCTAATAGGATTAGCCAAAAACATATCAGATCAGGGATAACATGGGCCTTGGAGCCTTGCCTATTAGATATTTTCTCTTATCCTGTCAATAAGACTCAATTGCTCATGGAAACTTCTCTAACATTCATAGTTGGCTATTCATTTTAATATTTTTATACAAATCCAATTTGCCTAATTACTTTAAATATTTTCACCACTATCTACAATAACTCAAAAACTTTTTGTAATTAGGAGACTAATTAAGCAGATTTTTTTGAGATCTCTTAGGAAACCCCAGTGGAAAATGATTACCATCACTTTGCATTTGCCTTACAACTAAAAATCCATCATAGCATCTAAAATTCCATCACAAGAGTTAAATGTTAATTCATTCAGAAATTAGTATTTTGTCATACATTGGCCCCCCAGAAGGAGTTGGGAGAAATGTGAGAAAAGGGTACAGATCAGTTTTCATGAAGAAAACAAGGAATTACAAGACCAGAACTGATTAGATAGGCCCCAGAGGTATAAATTTCTGAGATAAAGTTTCTAGAAAAGCCTAAAAGAAGAGAATATAAAGTGGAGAATAAGTGCAATAGAACAGGGATATTGGAAAATCCCAAACTAATCAATTTGCTTGCACTGACTCTGTTCATGCTACTGAATACTCGATCTAACGTATCCTGGCATGCTATTTCTGTCATCACGCCACTCCCACTTTCTTATGTGACTGGATTTTCCCTTCCTGTGTTACTAAATGTTGGATGTCTACCATTCCTCTAACTCTTTTATTTTGTTAATTTTTGGAGACTGACATTTTAAAACTAAATTTCATATGGTGCTTGAGATCCAAATACCCTATTTCTATGAGATACTTTGTATAATTGTGAACTCATACGCTAACCTTCACAAGTTATCTTAAATATCAAATGCCACCACATGAGAATATAGTAAGATCTAGATATAACTAGGTTTTTAAAGTATTTCAAGAAAATGCTGTGGATTCCTTTAAATCAGTATCTTCCAATTATGTTCCATGGAAGGAGTATTTCAAGGGATTTTTTTCACAGGTATTCCCTATACAGAGAAATTTCTGAGGACACAAGTTTGAAAGATGATGACATAAACCAAGCTAAGCAAGTTTTTAGTTTTTCTTGAGGATGTGAGTTCCTTTTTCTCTTTCCTCCTTCATTCTTTATGTCCATGTTTCCTTCCCTGCAGGACTAATCAGAGTCTTTCATGTGAAAATGTTTGTTGTGATTGGCTAAGTGTTTCTAAGAAGACAAATACAGTTTTGCTGTATTTTCCAAATGTAGTGGATCTTAGAACTATTTTTAAAAAAAGTACAACACTATTATGAGATTGAGGAGCATTCTTTAGGACCCGGGTTTTCAAACTTGGCTTTACATTGAAATCACCTGGGAAGATTTAATGAAATACTGTTGCTTGGGTCCCCCACAGATATCCTGTTCAATGGGCCTGGAGTGTGACCTAAGTATTGGGATATTTAATGCTCCTCTGGTGATACTAATATGCTACAGAATTTCATATCTCATACCCTAGGGGATGTGTGCGAAACAATGCTTAAGTATGTTCCCCAAGGAAATCTATATCACCAAAATATCAATCAAGTTTAAATGATGAATTTATGTTGAGTACTCTAAATTTTGAATATTTTTCCATTGGAATTTAAGAAAAGGAAAATAAAAGAGAAAATAAAATCCTCAAGGGAACCGGAAGCAATTGTGAAGGGAACAGGAGATAAGTAGATATATATACAATAAAATTTCTTCCCAATTCTACACAAGATTCATTCTACAGGCACTGAGAGAAAAATAGAAAAAAAAAAAAAAAGAGTACAGCTGTCCTCATTAGCAATTAGTCAAAGTGAATCTGTAGACAATGAAGGTGAACTTGGCTGTGAAACTGGACTCAGCTGAGAGTTTTGTTTCTAGTTTTATATATTTCAGAAAATATAAACAGTGAATAATCAGGATTAGATGCTTCCAGTTATGAAAAGAGTCTTAAAATCCAAGTACAGTGTAACGCTCTTAGCTGGTATTGACACCAGCAGAAAATAAAAAGAGTCAATTTAGTTATTATCCCAAATACTATAGGCTCAAAGGAATGTGCCGGGGAGGCAGATGCTTGTTGACATGATGTCATCATATATATCACATGAGTTTTGGCCCATTTTAAAAACAGAGCCTTAACTCAGTAAAACCTATTTAAAGTAACCATGTAGAAACGGCTAGGAGAACTTCACCTCTCACATTGCTGCGGCTATGTTTGTAAACAGTTGTGGTTCCCTCGTCTCCAGACTGAGAGATGAGGACTGAGCTTTCACTGTGATTTTAGGCCTCTACAATTCTAAAAGTTATGTCTTGATGACTAACTATTCTATAGTGGATACTCATATTATGCAATGCCCTGATTCATTTCATTTTATTTTTCTAGGAGTTCCTAAAATGTATCATTTTACCCTGATAATTTTGAGTGTACTCAAAATTGGGTCCTGAAGGGACCCAATATCCTCATTTCCAACCTAAGTGAAATTCTGTTGATATTAAAAGAAATCATGCAAAAGGAAGGAAATCATAAAAGAAAACAACAAAATATAATAGAATTCTGGAAGGATGGAGAGAGTTTGAATAATAGTGAGCAATTAACATTCTACTTTTATTTCACCATCAGTTTAATTCCCTCCCATTGTCTTAATTATTTTAAGGTCCCCATTCACACACATGCCTGTGATTGGCTGGTTGGCTTAAAGCACTGGTTCTCAAGCTCGAGAGTGCATCAAAATCACCAGGAAGACTTCTTAAAGAAGAGATTCCTAGGCCCACTGCCTAGTCTTGGATTCAGTAGATCTGGGGTGGGGCCTGAGAATGTGTATTTCTAACAAGCTCTCAGGAGGTGCTGATGCTGTCAGACTAGGACCAACATTTTGAGAACCAATAGTTTAGTGAATTGAAAATCTCAAGTCAAAAGCGTGGAATCCTGAGAAGTGAGGAAGATTGACTGCCTATTATGACTATTCTAATATCTCATCTGACTCTCATAGTATATTTCTGTCAGGTATTATGATTATCTTCATTTACAGATGAGAAGGCAGCTCCAGAGAAGCCATACAAAGAATACATGAAAGAGCTGGCATTTAAATGCTCATCTTCCTCAAAACTTGTGTTCTTTCTTTTACTACATGCTGCCTGACCAGCTTTGGGATGGAATGAGGTACTTCTGTTGAGCTAATTCTCATGTCTTCTCATTATGTCTGATCACTCAAGAGTGGACTATAGTTAGGAAGATGTAATAAAGGGAACCCACCTCAAAAATGATCACAAAAACTGAACTTCCATGCTTTATTTAACAAGAATGCATTGGTGGTATTACTAGCTTTAACTTAGTTTCTTAACATAAAAATTAGTGATGTGCTTTGCTGTTGCCAAATAATGGTATCCTACTCTTGGTGAGATTCCTAAGGAAAGTTATTTCAGAAACTGGGACCTATACACAGGTATACACCTCAGCACCACACTGAATTAATTCTTCAAATGAACTTGAAGTCTAAATGACTTGGGTAATGATCACCAGTGTCAGTAGTGTGAATTTTAAAGCTGATAGGCACCTTATAAAATATAAGCTAAAGGCAAAATAACTCAACTAAATTTAGGGGATTAAAAAAATACCCACTCAAGTCTTTCCTGAAATGGCCAAGTTCAAGAGCATCAATCAAGCGTACTTTTCTAAAGGCATAAAAATAACAGGGCAGTATTATTTGCATGACTGCTAAAAGAATAAGAAAAAGAAAGAATGGCTCTTTACATTTATATATAGTTTTATAACTAGAAAAATCAAGGGGAAAAACATCTCTTTGAGAGTAAGGAATTCAAGAAGCTGGAATCCACAGACAGGAACAATCAAAAACAAAGGCTTTCAAAAGACTAATTGATATTTTATCCCTTTGAATACTGTTAATCCATAAGAATTTTCAATGTCATTTAGAAAACACTAGCTAAATTCCTTACAGACTGTCAGTATAAATTAGGACAAAACAAATGAGAAATGGAGAGAGAAAAATAGAGCAAACTTTCTTGCTAGATGAAAGGGTGTCTTGTTTGATCATGGCTGAAAATCCTATGTAAGGAAAACCAGTTCTGTGTCCACAGGCTGGCTGCCTTTCTTCGGTAAGCTCTCAATATAACAGTGTATCACTAACAGATTGAGTAAGGTGCTTTTCTGTTTCATTAGTGAAAAAGAGCTAAAGGCCATTACTTGTTCCGATTACCGTTCATAATGACAGCGGGGCATCTGATGTGTGTCTTCCAGAATTCTCTGTGAAAGGCATGATGCAGACTATTGAAGAGTTGATAAAAATGAGGCAGAGATGCCACATTGGGACCAGAGTGTGTCTACATTAGCGTGTGTGTGAGGGATATGGGCAATAAAAAGAGTATAGAAGTACTTTCAGAAGGTGACACTGGGGAATCAATTATCATGATGTTAGTAAGATAAATGAATATGATGGCTATCTAGGGAAAATAATTAAGAAAATAAAATCTTTCAGATAAGCCATATTGCTGAAGGGCAGTCATATTTCCAACAGACATGTTGTAGGTTTCCACCAATATTTTAAATTATTTTATGTAAGGATCATTTCTCAATCATTTACTTTCTCTATATTCTTTCACGTTTTTTCTATTTTCTCATTCATTAGTTTTTTCTATCCCATTCAGAAAGCTTTGTGCACTTAGTTATTAGTTCAATTTTCCAAATTTCTTAGGAATTCTGAGACTATTATCCTTTCGATATTTTAATCTTTTGAGGTGAAGGTTAGGATTGTTTAGAAGGTGTGTCCAGCAAATTGGCATTCTTACATATAGGTACCATTTATTCAGTCAATAAATATTTGCTCAACACCTACCATGGCAAGATGCTGCTGGATAATGGAGAAATAAGGTAAATATGAATAGTCCCTGCTTAAAAGAGTTATAGTCTTGATTCTAGAGGGGAAGAAAGATAATTTAATTCAAAAAGGTGATTCAGTATACTAAATGTTATGATGAAGATATTCTCAGGGACCTAAGGGCATAGAAATGTGGCAACTCTAAGATAAGACAAAAGGATGAGGGAGGCTTTCAAAGGAAAAGAAAGCATCTGAGACAATTACTGCAAAACAAGCCAGTATTAAGTTGAAGGTTAGAGGAAAAGCATTGTGGACAGAGGAATTGCTTTTATTTGTCATAAGAATTGCTCTTATTTGTCTTATTTCCCATCCTGGAAACCGGAAGCAGTTCCTTATGGCTGGAGCATGGAAGTAGTAAGAGATGAGTCTGAAGAAGTATACATCAGGATCATGAAGGGTTTTGTAGCACAGGCTAAGGGCTGAGGATTATGTCTTAAAAGCTGTGGAAGGAAGCTGTTTGAAGGACATCCTGTTTGTTTTAGGAAGATGGCTCTGGGGCTGTAGAGAAAATGGATTGAGGTAGGATAAAGCTTGAACCAGCAAGATCAGTTAGATGGATGTCATGGTAGTCCTGCCAAAGGATGATAGTTACCTAGAGTAATGTTCTAGAAAAGATACTCTTAAATTTTAGGCTTGTTAGAGAACATTCAGGCATCCAACTGGCCTAGTATTGCCTCCACATTTTGTCCTCCACATTTATTTTGAGTGAAAGATAACAGTGAAGTCTTTAATTGAGGGTGAGTCCTTACTCAAAAACTGTTTTCATCACAAGTTTAAACTTTAGTATCACAATGGATAAAAGGAATAGCAGAGTCCTTGATCTCCAAATCCCCAGGGACCTACAATTTAAAGATGGGGTGGGGAGAAGATGGTGAGGTATGTACAAGTATCTATGACATAAGGTGAAATACAACAGATATTAACAGAGAACTTTGAGAGTTTTCAAAATAAAGGGTGAAAATCAGAAAGAAATGAATGGAAGAGATAGATTGTTAGAGATGGGTAAGATTTGACCAGCAAGTGTGGTGAGGAAGAAATTCCAGGTAGAAAGTCAGCATGAGCAAAGGCAAGAAAGAAAAGGCCCACAGCCAAGCACATCCCACAAGTAACTGTGCCTAGTGAAAGAAGAGTCATGCACAGAGACAAGAAGAAAAATTTGGGGAAAGTAACTTGAGGATTATACCATGGAAGGTCTCAAACACAAGGCTGGTGAGTCCTTCTTAATTCTTGCAGCCTTTGAGCTGTGGCTCTTGACTGGGAAAATAATACATTCACAGTCTCCATCTCCAAAATATATTTAATTATAGCCCACCTTCTCCCTAAGAGGATTTCAGGCAGTTTCCAAGGTTATATAAAATATTATAGTGTCAAATAAGTGAGAAAAATGAGGCAAAGGGAAAGAAAATAAGATGAAGTCAGCATGCAGACTAATTAAACAAATGCCATTAAAATTTTATCAGAGTTAGTTAGCAATGAATTACACAAGTCACTGTGTCCATTATGAAAGAAAATAAACTAGGTGTATAGAAGAATGATTCCCAATATGAAGGCAAGAGAGATATTTCTCCTGTCAGTCTGAAAGGAGCAGACACAATGTAGTCTAATGAACAACAGCCTTAAAGTAAGCAAAGCAAGTTTCCAAGGGCGATTTATTATAGTGTCCTTCAAACATCAGTGAATGGCATTGTGCCAAGGCATACTTCATGAAAAGCTATTTTTCAGGGGCCAGTGGGATGCAGTCATCCAGGTAAAACAGCTTTCTCAGCTTAATCCAGGGATGTAATTTAGAATATCCAAGGAAAATGTATATACTGCATAATATCCAAATGTTCTTCCAAAAATATTATTTCTCTTAGTCAAGGTTCTGAAAGGTATGAGTGGCAGTGACTTTGGAATTGTTATACTTCTTGACAAGTAGTTGGAATGTATCTTTCTTTGCTGCTGGTTACACATAGGCACATATGTTTTAACCATTAGCTGAAATTGGTGTTGGAGAGATGGTCTCAAATGGAAGAGGCTAAGAAGAATTTAAAAGAACCCACTGACTCTGTCCAACACATACACCCATTTATTTGGAGGTTGGCTGTGGGAAGGACAATATTCTTTTCAGAAAAATTTTAGGTCTGCTCTCACAGAGGCCAATGGGTAATCATCACACCATGGTTCTAACAGTATGACACAGTCTTACCACCCACTTCACTGCAGAGCAATCTCTGTAAGCTAACCACAGCTTTGAGTACTGTAACATTTCTGGTATATCCTGGTTGCAAATTCCAGGGTTACTATGAATATTAGTAAAGATAACTTTAGACTCAGAAATCTGATCTGTATCCTAGCTTTGGGCAGTAATGAGACGGTAGGGATAGTTATATTAAGATCCTTTCAGATAAAGTTTTTAAAAATGGTAATCTTGAAATTTATTCAGGTATTTGTGTGAAGGAAGCACAAGAAAGGAAAGGGCCAGGTGTTAACATCAGGAAAACATTGCAATAATAAAATTAAAAGGTAACAAGGATGCAGCCTGGACCTGGGTAATAGAATAAACTGGGTAGAACAGACTCAAAATATATTGTAGAAATACAATCTACATTAAAAAGGAAGATTGCATGTGGGATAGAGTGTGCCAAAATATCTCTGAGGTTTAAGCACAATTGGCTAGAAGAAAAATGACTCACCAATTTATAAGAGAATTACTATCCTACTCCAAGCTCAGTTGAATATTAAATCATATGTTTCTCACTTAAAAAGAAGAGCTACCCTCCAAGCCACTGTCAAAAGACTGTAATGATCCTAAGCTTATAGCTACAAGACTAAAAATTGTGGCTTAGAGAAATAATACTTACAGAAGTTTGACTGAACCCTAGGGAAGTCTGCAGAAGAAACTGTATTGAGAAGACAGGTTATGAGACTGAAATTGTGAATATGAAGTTTGTCCTACCAGCGGACTAGCTAAGGGTGGTAGGAGTGGAAAGGGACATCTAAGAAGTAGTTGGAAACACTGGCATGAAAATCAAAACAGAAGATATGATTAGCAATATAGATTTGGAGGTCATCCACATGACAGTTAAAGGTGAGGCAGCAGATGACATCATTGAGGAAGAAAATGAAGAAAAACAAAGTGTCCTAAGACCAGCACCCTGCAGATCTAGAGATAAAAAGGATTTACACATTTTATTAAGCCCAAGAAAAGTTACCAATGAATAGGTATATATTAGAGAAAGTGCATCTGAAATAAAGGATAATCAGTACTGCAAGACCATAAAAACAGGTTCCGACAGATGAAATCATGGACATGGGAGGAAGGGTTAACATTGACAAAAAGAGGACTATGGCTTGACAAAACTGGATGCTAGGAAGAA
Organism: Avahi laniger; assembly: GCA_963575035.1. Classification (NCBI taxonomy): domain Eukaryota; kingdom Metazoa; phylum Chordata; class Mammalia; order Primates; family Indriidae; genus Avahi; species Avahi laniger. Next base: position 18,716 of record CAUYSK010082866.1, on the reverse strand, counting down.
TCAAGAAACAAACATTTGAAGTGAAAAGGAAGCATGTGAGGATTAAAACAATGTGGTATTCATCTTCTCATAAAGGAGGAGACAGTCATTTTCTGATCATAAATGGCAGGACTCATGTTTGGAATGTGAGAAGGTCAAAAAGCTTAAAACAGCTGAAGGAGCATAAATATGAGTGAGGGTCCAACCAAGCTAAAAAAGAACCAATTTTTAGAAGACACAGAAACTCCTTTATAGAATGATTGTGACAATCAAATGTTACAAATCAGTCCACATAAAGCACTACATACAGTGTCTAGAACATAGTGTGTACTTTGCATATGCAAATTCATCTTTGAATTCCCAGTACCTTCCAAATATTCTCAATATATGTGATGAATTTAACACCATTTTGACCTAGTTTATCTTTGCATTTATATTTTATCAAGGCCATTTAATATTTGGTGATATTTTTGTCAAGCAGTATTATAATTGCCCTTGAGATAGGGAAATAATTCATGGAAACCTTTCAAATAATGTTTAACTAGCTGGTAGCTATTTTCAAGGTCATAGCATTTCCAATGAACCAATTTTCAAACACTATCAACAATTATCAGACAAGGTCACTCAATGATTATGGTGGATAAAAGAGAGGCAATGACATTCTGCAAACCTGAAAACAATCAAACCTCTCCCTTTTCTGTCTATTAGTGACTAATGCATCTTTGCTAATGACATCTCCAGCCCTGCTTTGTTCCTCCACCTACTAGATAACGCTTGAGACAATCAGTCATTCAATTGTCCTTCACTTCTTGTTAGCACCCAATGCAGGATAAATTGTCACTTTCTTAAGCTCTTCCCCAAGTCACTGTGTACAACCTCAAGTCCTGTAAAAGACCCTCCAAATTTCCTCTTCTGAGATGCCCTATGGTTCACCTGATCCACATTCTTCCTTGTTTCAGCAAGCTAGTGAACTCTAGTTGGTCTCTGGTCTTCTTTGCCTAGTAGGCTTCAACCTTCCGGAATGAGTATTTCAAAAATATCAATGATTTTTCCCAGCTCTGCATATTTTATTTGCTAACATAACTGTTCAATTATGAATGAAATTCACATTTGCTGAATCTGGTGTCCTATGTTTACCCAGATCTGAATCTCTTAAGCAGACTGCTGGACTCAGAGCAGACACATAAAGCAATTAATATATGCCTTATAGGAGCCTGTAACCCTTAATTCTCAAAACAACATGGTTTTGTTACTAACTGAAATATGTACATTGCATGTAAATCAAAGGGTACTATTGGCTCAAAAATGTTTTTAACTTTGTGGTTTTCATTTTTAAGGAAGCTCGATGTGAAGCGATTACAGTTTGAATATATAGTATCAAGGTCACTCACCTGATGGCTTTTCAACCAATATTTAATCAAAGGTAACTCATGGTGAATGCAACAAAATGTATGGTTCAGACAAGTGAAAAAGAAGGACTGGCCTGATGAAAAATAATATACTTAGTGACATGTTTCACATTATCAAAATGAATAAAACAGTGATAGAAAAGAATGAAGAATAAGTAATATCTTAGGTGGCCACTAGACTTTGGAATAATATCAATTTGATTTTGGTAGGTGTAAATATTTTGTGTTATAAAGCTTGGGGAAACAAGTTATCTCCAACAGCAGGAGATTTTGTTTTAAGCAATGAAGTGAATATATATATATATATATACATCTTGTGGAACTTAGACTTAATATGTAAAGTATATTACATATGTCCCAATTTCAAACATGTTCTATCAATGCCATAAACCACAAAGGACTAGAAGCTTCACATCATATACACTGGGAAGATTTCAGGTTGTTCCAAGTGCTACAGTTAAGAAACACAATACATCATTTGAAATGTGATTTCAATGTGAAAAATCATAAAAACAGCTTCTATTGTATTTTTATTTTCATCCTCATATTAATACACATTTTCCTGGTATGTAAATATCTCCCTAAAATTATATATCTGCAAAGGCTGCTATTAAAAGTTTAGCAGATTATACAAGTTGCAAAGCAACATTTTGAAAAATTTAGGAAATAGAAATTAGAAACATGTATGATAATTATTCTATGCATTCCTTTCTAAATGTTGTCATGTGCATGTCATAGGACTCAAAATCATAATGATTATTTATTTTTGTCACTCTCTTTTCACTGTACATTATGAATATTATGTTTCATGTTATTATAAAATATTTATAATTTATTTATTATATTAATTCAGCTAATAATATTATAATAGTTCAACCAATAGAGAAGATATGCAATGAATTCCCTTAATATTTCTTACATTTTTAGATATTGGCTTTGGAGGCTTTATTTTAAAACACTCCTTTGGTTTAGTCAATCTATCACAGCAAATAAGGTTAGTTATACTTCAAAAAGGCCTAATACACTTTCCTGAATTCAGAGAAATGAAGCAGGAAGGAAGCCTCGATTATTTAATATCTACTATGACTCAGGCACTTACTTGGTACTTTGGATATGTCATTTCAATAAATCCTTATATTATTGCTGTTTATACATAAAGAGGTAATAATATAATCTATTTTTAAGCAGAAGAAAAGAAAGCTTCAGGAAATTCAAGTAAATCTCATTGTTAAATAATTATTAAATACTGGGACCAGGAGTCACATATACCCTCTTGTCTCTAAAAGCTATTTTTACTTATTCAAAGTTGCATGTGTGATAATTAATACAAACAGTGCCTAATGGCAAATTTTTAGATAATACATGATCAAAATCATCTTTCATTTTCTTTCTCCACTGACACGTTTAACACACAAACTTCCCTTAGCCCACTAGCATTTATTCATTTAGTTTTTACTATAGGAAATAGAGCCTTTGTACTTTCAAGTTCAATGTGTGAAGGATTTATAAAATTAAGCACTATATTAAGAAGTACAATTTAAATCACCAAGAAATCAACAAACAGTTGAGAGCAATAGAGAAAACATGCTACCAGGAACATTTGCAACATACCCCATCTAATGCCAACTATTCTGATGACCAAGGACCAAAGGGAAATACATTAAGTTGAGTATTTCACATTGTCAGTTCAAAAGAAGCGTAACCAATCATCTGGAGAGAAATACTTGCCAAGGCACCAAATTCAACAAGCAATTCATCATTTGCTTTTTTATATTATATAAGGGACACTGGGTAAAATGACAGACGATTATGTCTATTGTGGTATCTCAAAAAAGCTAATGACATTGTTTAAATGTTTATGTAATATATCACCCCTCTAAGAAAGAAGAGGTTAAAATATTAAATTTTAACTCAGAGAAAGCATTTCAATAGGGATGTACAATCATACGGTTCAGGTATTTTACTTTCTGATAAACTAATTTAAAATAGAGTATAGAGAAATGTTAACATGTCTGTAAGGCACTATCGCTCCAGTATCAGATGTCTCCAGCATGCAATTCTATTGCAAAATCACAGAATTTTGGGATGTTGTCTTTTTATTTGATGTGTGTGCTGCATCAACAAGCAGCATTTTGCTCTGACCTTGCCACAGAGGGCAGTCATATCTCCAGCCACCCCAGGCCCGCCCTCTGCAGTGTTTAGTCTTTAGACAAGACCAGAAAAGCTTTCCTTCACCATTGGAGTGCAAAGCAGGATACAGTACTTAGAGAAGTAGTTATCCAAGGGGAAGTAGAATAGCTAATACTGGTAGATGAAGAATTTATGAAGAAGACCCCAAAAGCAATCATAGCAACAATGAAAATGAATAAATGGGACTTGATCAAATTAAAAAGCTTCTACACAGCCAAGGAAACAATCCTTACAGCAAATAGACAACCTACAGAATGGGAGAAAATATTTGCATGCTATACATCTGATAAAGGGCTGATAACTAGAATCTATAAAAAACTCAAGCAATCCCATTAAAATGCGGGCAAAAGACATGAACAGAAACTTTTCAAAGGAAGATAGACTAATGGCCAACAAATATATGAAAAAATGCTCAGCATCTCTAATCATCAGGGAAATGCAAATCAAAACCACAATGAGATATCACTTAACTCCAGTGAGAATGGCTTTTATCTAAAAGTCCCAAAACAACAAATGTTGGCACAGATGCGGAGAGATAAGAACGCTCATACGCTGTTGGTGGGACTGCAAACTAATACAACCTCTATGGAAAGCAGTATGGAGATACCTCAAAGAGCTACAAGTAGAACTATCATTAGATCCAGCAATCCCACTACTGGATATTTACCCCAAAGGAAAAAAAAATACATTTTATAAAAAAGACACCTGCACTCAAATGTTTATAGTGGCATAATTCACAACTGCAAAGATGTGGAATCAATCCAAGTGCCCATCAATACATGAGCAGATTAATAGAATGTGGTTTATGTATACCATGGAGTACTACTACTCAGCTACAAAAAATATGGTGAACTAATACCTCTTCTATTACCCTGGATGGAGCTGGAGACCATTCTTCTAAGTGAAATATCACAAGAATGGAAAAACGAGCATCACGTGTACTCACTGTTAAATTGGAACAAATTGATCAACACTAATATGTCCATATAGAAATAACATTCATAGGAAATTAAGCAGCTGGGAGCAGGGAGAAGGAGATGGGTAAATTCACACTTAACGTATACAATGCACACTATCTGGGGGATGGGCACAGTTATAACTTCAACTCAAATGGTACAAAAGCAATTTACATTTAACAAAATTAAAAAAAATAATTTCAGTGAACACTAACCCACCATAGCAACAACAAAACTACCCCAGGTGGTGTAACAAAGATGTAAAATATATTTTTGCTACAAATCTTTGGGGATAATGTATTTCTCACCTTTTCTCTAAATTTCTAAAAGTACAGAATTTTAGAGGCTACCAAGAGGATATTAAACAGAATATATATTTGATTTTCCTGTTTGGTGAACCCTTGTTGCTGGTATTTACAAATAAGTCCTGGAAGACCAACATATGATGAGATGTGGAAAATAAAAATATATTTATGTATTTTAAGACATTGGTATTATAATCAATTGTTCTGTACAAACGAAAACACTAATAAATGTCTCTCTCGACATCCCTCTCAATTTCTGTCACCTCTGACCTTCTGACATTTCATCTGCCTTTTATGAAATTTTATCACAAAAATGCTAACTTTAAACTTTATCACAAAAATGGCACTTCATGTATATTATTAAGACTGTCAGTGACAGTATTTAATTTGGAATACTTATGAAGATAAGATAAATAGATTAGAGCAGGCGTAGGCAAACTATAGCTCAAAGACCAAATCCAGCTTGCTGGCTATTTTTGTAAATCAAGCTTTAATGGAACATGGCCATGCTCATTCATCTGAATACAGTTCATGCTACAATGGCAAAGTTGAGTAGTTGTGACATAGACCATTTATTATCTAGACTTTTAGAGAAAAAGCTTGCTGGATTAGAAGATAAGACAGGATTTTGCACCTTCCTATCACACCCCCTGGGGGAAAAAAACTGGGCTAGACAACAATGAACTTTATATATCAGAACAATCTATTTGCCTAAACTCCCTTTAGGATGAATTATTTGAATAGATCAATAAAAATTGTGGTCCCATGGAAAAAGTTTTTAGGACTCCGTTTTTATAATTTAGGGAACAAAATAAATGTACAAGCAAGAACACAACAATTCAGCATACACATGCCTATTTGTCAAATATTTGTGAAGATATCATATACAGAGCCCCACTCTATAGATCAGTCCTATGCTATCTGTCATATGCGGTGTTATGTGATCATTCTTTATAACCTCGGTCCTTTGTTGTTAGATCCTTCGTTCTTTGAGGGCAAGGAATACATCTACTATTCTATACCTTCTAGCCTTGTTTTCTTGTAGCACTGTAGGAGCTCTGTAAATATTAGTTGAATGAATGAGTAAGAAGTAGAGCAAAGTCTTCCTTATAAGCACTTACCAAAAAGAAAAAAAATCAACTAATTAGTACATTTAAAGAAATTAGTTTTGAAATTAACACAAATACACAGTATTTGAGTAAAGAAATGAAACCGATTTTTATGTGTGGCTTGTGGGAACTTATAACTCTGTCAGGTCTTTTACAGTAAATACAATTTAATGGCTAATTGTTGCTAATTGGAGATACTGATGGACATAATTTTTAATTAAGAGATGGAAATTATTTGCAATTAGCTCATAGTATCCATGAAAACAAATGTTACATAGAGCTTGAAAAATGATTTTGTTCTTTGATATAGCTTAAATACTCTCCTTTCTCATCCCCCAATGATATGGTATAGTTTCATAAAGTAATTCTTACCCAAGAAGAGACAGCATAAAGTTAGGCCTCAGCCAAATCTTTGATTGATCATCACCAATTCCAAACTGATGAAGCTTCCCAATGCAAACTTCTATTACTGACTAGTAAGAACAATGTGAAAAACTGTATAATATTTTTAACAGTGAATTTTGTCTCAACTGGGGCAAGTGCCCCTATGAGGAACTTTATTCTTAGATCATAACTCCATGAATAGAAATTTGATGTCTAAGAACTTCATATTCAAATAGTATATTGTGACCTACATATATTTTTCCTGTGAAATCTTATCATGAAGTTATATGGATTCAATTTATCATTTCCACTTGTTTTAGCTAGTATGCAAAAGGATAAGACATAGAATAAATATACATTTTGGAATTTCTACGTTTTTTTTTAATGCAGTTTTTGGTCACAGTTTTCATTTTTAAGAATTTTTTTTCAAACCCAGGTTCAAATTTTGATCTCTAAGCTTTTAAGAAAAGAAAGATACATTTTGATTCTACTTTTGTTCTCTGGCAAAAGTAGTCTTTTGCTTGAATTGATGCTGGTGCCCTTCAAAGAAATATAGCAAAAGTAACCTTAAGCAAAGAGAACAAATTGGGAGGCATCAATTTACCATACTTCAAGCTATATTACAAGGCTATAGTAGCTAAAATGGTATGGTACTGGCACAAGAACAGAGACATAGACCAATGGAGCAGAAATGAGAACCCGGATATAAAACCATCCTCGTATAGCCATCTGATCTTTGACAAAGCAGACAAAAACATACACGGGGAAAAAGAATCCTTATTCAATAAATGGTGCTGGGAAAATTGGATAGCCACATGTAGAAGACTGAAACAGTATTGGCACCTTTCACCTCTCACAAAAATCAAGTCACGGTGGATAATAGACTTAAACCTAAGACATGAAACTATAAGAATTCTAGAAGAAAATATTGGAAAAACTCTTACAGATATTGGCCTAGGCAAAGAATTTATAAATAAGACCCCAAAGGCAATCACAGCAATAACAAAAATAAATAAATGGGACCTGATCAAGTTAAAAAGCTTCTGCACAGCCAAGGAAACTATCATGAGAGCAAACAGACAACCTACAGAATGAGAGAAAATATTTGCATGCTACACATTTAATAAAGGGCTGATAACTAGAATCTACACAAAACTCAGGAAAATTAGCAAGAAAAAAATTAAACAACCCCATTAAAAAGTGGGCAAAGTACATGAACAGAAACTTTTCAAAAGAGACAGACTAATGGCCAACAAACATGCAAAAATGCTCAACATCTCTAATCATCAGGGAAATGCAAATCAAAACCACAATGAGATATCACTCAACTCCAGTGAGAATGGCTTTTATCAAAAAGTCCCCAAACAATTAATGTTGGCGTGGTTGTGGAGAGATAGGGACACTCATACACTGCTGGTGGGACTGCAAACCAGTACAATCTCTGTGGAAAGTAATATGGAGATACCTCAAAGAGCTAAAAGTAGAATTACCATTTGATCCAGCAATTCCATTACTGGGCATCTACCCAAAGGAACAAAAGATGTTCTATAAAAAAGACATCTGTACTAGAATGTTTATAGCAGCACAATTCACAATTGCAAAGATGTGGAAACAGTCCAAGTGCCCATCAATACACTAGTGGATTAATTAAATGTGGTATATGTGTAACATGGAGTTCTACTCAGCCACAAAAAACAATGGTGATCTATCACCTCTTGTATTATCCTGGATAGAGCTGGAGCCCATTCTACTAAGTGAAGTATCATGAGAATGGAAAAACAAGCACCACACGTACTCACCACAGAATTGGTATTAATTAATCAACACTTATGTGCACAGATAGTAATAACATTCATCGGGTGTTGGGCAGGTGGGGGGGGGAGAGGATGAGTATAATCACACCTAATGGGTGCGGTGCATGATGTCTGGAGGATGGACATGCTTGAAGCTCTCACTTGGGTGGGGCAAAGGCAATATATGTAATCTAAACATTTGTACCCCCGTAATATGCTGAAATAAAAAAATTTTAAAAAAAAGAAAAACTAAGTAAATACATTGTAAATTTTCTCAGGCTTCATAGGACCATGATCTAGTTTTTTTGCCATGCGAAAATAGCCACAATAACTACAATTGATTATGGGCCAGGCACAAAACTAGATACTTTGTAAATAGCATTTTTAATCCTTATGAGAATCCTGTAAGTAGAAATTTCTATTTCCATATTACTGATGAGGAAATTGAGGGTTGGAGATACTTAATTATTTGTCCAAAGTCATACAGCCTTCAAGTAGCTGACTCTGAGTGTCCCTCCAAAATCCATACACTTTTCACTCTACCTCCTTGATTCAAAGCACTGTAGTTCCATCCTTCATGGGACCCAGGAGCACAGGGTTATAGAGAAGAAATAAAGTTCACTACAAATAGCTTGTTTCATGAATATATAACTAAAGAAACAAATAACCCATTTTCTTAACAGGCTCCTTCTCCCGGGCCCAAATTTAATTACGCATATCATATAGAAATGTTAGCCACCTAAAGCACAGGCTGCCCAGTGGGAGCAGGTGGTATTTATCCTAGATGATGAATTGCTTCCATAGATAATAAATCTGAGAGAGCTTTGTGAAGAATGACTACTAAGAGGAAAGATAAGATTTTCCATTGGAAAGCTGGAGAGCAGGGCAGATAATTATCGTGGTAAATTTGCTTATGTTGCCACTTTGGGTTTTATGAGAAATCCTGAAAGCCACATTTCTGGAGCTGAAAACTTGGCAGAAAGGAAGAAAATTTCCCATTTCTATCCAAGGGGTTACTAACAATGATGGCACAGGAGTCATTGTCTTTCCGGAAATGATGGAACCTGGTGTATTGCAATCAGAGTGGGGAAATGAACTGAGAGTCCAGTCAAAATGACTCTGCTCTCTTACTTTCTACCAACTTACAGCGCCTGTCGGGAAGGGCACTGCTCGGCCTCCTGCTCATCAGGATTTAGCTGACAGACCAGCAAGCTATGCAAAGTCAGGCCCTGGATGGTGTGAGAGGAATTAAAGATAGGAAAGAAGAGAACTTCAGGTCACAGGCCCAACTCTTCCTCTTGTGTGAATCAGAGAGCCAGTCCAGAGGGGCGGAATGATTTGTCAGAAGACTCCAAGTCCAGTGGACCCCTCCCTTCAGAATCAACCTGACCATGGCTCTTCTCCCCACTGCCTCAGTCTCCTCACCGTGGCCATGATTTGTATCATACTCTTTATTTTTCTCAATACTTTTCAGGAGACATTATTATCCGTGGATTTAAGTGCTAAAAATTGCTTGTCCACTATTTTTCATTGTCACTGTCCTCTTCCTAATCACTACCAACCCCTAGCACCTAGCATATCCTAGCTATTTAGAGACTGCAATTGTGTGACAAACCTACTGAGATACATTGATAACCTATTTTGGAGTAAGCATATGCCATGGAACCCAAGGAAGCTTCTGGTAGAGAGGAGTAGGAACTTCACAACAGTAGGTGCAGTGGAAACGATGGCTGTCGTATCTAATATTTATTGAGCACTTACCAGGCGCTCTACCTAATGTTGAACATTTTACTTGCACTGTCTGCCTTAATTCTCAAATTATACCTATGATGTGGCTATTGGTGTTACCTGCCTTTTCAGAACAAGGAAACTGAAACTGAGAGAGCTTAATAATTTGTCCAAAGTCATGCTCTGCTGACTCTTGCTTAAGCTTAAGTTTTTCCATTACTGCATGTGGCGAGTTGTGTGCCAAGCACAGGAATTCTTTTGCACTGGAAGCTCTCCAGTAATGTGAGACTCCCCGCCCTTCCCCCCAAATCTCTGCAGGGTCCTGCTGGAATGGGGAGCTAGAGTGAGAAATCCAGAGCCCCTGTCCTGCCTGAGCCTGCTGGGGTCACTGTGTGGGCCTCCCAAGGCCCCTTCTGACTCACTGTCCCCGGACCCCAAGGAAGCATGTTAATGCATGAATACAGGTCCAGGCTGACACCTGGGCAGAACAGCCATTGCCTACCTGGAATGCCAGGGCTCCGGGGAAGTCCCCATGGTCAAAATGGTCAGCTCACCATGTCTGTGGCTGTGCCTTAGAGTCTAACATTAGATTTACAATGACAAGTTAAGCTCTGCTGTTTCTAAAATACCCTGTTTAAAATGCCAGGATGAATTCCTAATGCAGAAACCAGCAGGGTCTTGAAAAATCATTTATTGTTTGGCATTTGAAGTGCACTTTCCCACCAACGCCACATTATAAACATTGGTTAGGTTTCTACACTGGCCCACAAATCTTTCCCTTTTTAGCCCTGATGTACCTGTCATTTGGTACTGGTTTTATGGTAGTGCTATTTCAATTCCATCGGACTACTGTCTAAAAGTTGTTTCAATGGGAAAATGCAACAAGTTTCTATGTAGGATACCAGACACACGTCCTTGTCCTTTTAACAGTGGGGCTGGAAACTGACTGCTTGATCTTCCATAAGAGAGACAATAGCAATCAATCCTTTGCCCCAGCTCAGATAATAGGCTGCGGGGTTTCCAGCCTTGGCCCAGGTACCAGGCAGAATCTGCTGGAGGCTGCTGTGCGTGGAGCTTTGGGAATATTCAGAGAGGCAGTGTTTTGGGGAAAACTGAACCTAAAGCCAAGCACATTATATAATTGATAAACATTACATAATCTGGTAATTACGTAATCTGGAAAACCTTAGCAAAATTAAGTAACAAATGCATCTGTCTTTTGACCCAGCAATGCCTGAATAAATCTAGTCTCAGAAATAATCTGTATATGAGACACACACACACAGACACACACAGTGTGATGCTGTTTTTCAATACTAAAATCTAGAAAACAACATAATTGTCCATTAACAAGTAAATAAATTATGGTACATATTTAATATGGAATATTATGCATCTACTTAAAATTCTAGTTGTAACTGTATCTATTGGCTTGGGGGGATGTCCATGAGGTATTCTGAAAAGGGGAAGGAGGTCTATAGGCTAATACGTATATTACAAGCGAGGATTTGTAAAATGACATCAACAATAACTGAAAGCAAATAAACAAAAGCAAGCTGTCCCTCTCTGTATGTGTGGTGTAGACTTGGTGTGAGGGCGGAAAACAGGTGGAATAACATACCAGGGGTCAGCAGAGGTAGCTTCGAGAAAGTAGGGGCAGAGGGGAAGTCTGGACTATACATTGTATCTTTTTTTCACTTGTTTTGGAAACACATGTTGCTTTTGTAAGTCTTAACATTTTTTCTTAAAAAGTTGAAATTTAAAAACATAAAATGGAAGGTGGAAGGAAGTCCTGAAAATATTCCAGGCATGGCTGTTTCAGTGCCGTATAGGAATGCTGTGCCCTAGGCATGGTTAGGAGGAAACAGCCTGACCTGGGCAGGAGCAGCGGTGGTCCTGGGGCAGCTGGGATGGGATAGTGGCAGTTAGAATAGCGGGTGCTCCAAACATACCCCTAAGAGCAGAGGAGGCAGGAATGAAATAGGGGAAACTAATATATTCCTGAGGGACAGTAACTTCTTCACCGTATATATTCCCATTGGCAGAAAAATAATTTTATTTTGTGCCCATAGCTCCCAGCATCATATCTAAATCAGATATTGCCAGGTGCCAGGGTGTTCTGATCCGGGGGAAAAAAATCAACTCCAACTTTCCCCTACCCCGGCGCACGTACACACACGTACACACACACACAATGGGGAGATAGCAGGTGTCTGAGAGCTCTGAAGGATTTTATTTCTATACATAAGGCATTGAAGAGATGAACAGAGAATCTTAGCTAAAGATGACTCCTTGGAAGAGGGAGTCCATTAAGCCACTTATACCCTAGATGAGAACTAGCTCATCAGGACATTCTTTTATATTCATTGTCCCTGATTTGGCAGAGTGAACCAAGAAACATGCCAAATAGATGCTGAATAATATTTCTGTTAGATGATTTATATCTTGTTGAACAAACATTTCCCAGATCTGTTAGAGTATCAAAGAGTCATCCGCCCTGTTTGGCATTTTGATAACATAATCATCCTCCTCACCAACATCAATACCATCATCATCACCGTTGTCATGACCACTAAGGTGCATTGAGTGCTTATGTTCCAGGCATTCTGCTAAAAGCTTTGTATCCATTATCTCATTTTATTTGAACAACCACCCTATGAAGTATGTTCTATTATTATCTTTATTTTACAGTCAGGGAAACTGAGCCAGAATTCAAACATACTTTATTTGACTCCACAACCCATACTCTTAATAAATGTGAGAGGCCAGTTGTTACCATATATTTGTCAGGGCTCGGATCAACATTGATGAGCGTAAAGTAAACTTTGGGTTTCCCCAAAATCAGTTTCCTTAGTCTATGATGAGGCATGCCCAGATTGGAAACAGCCCGCATGAAATGCTGCTGAGGGTTTTAGCTGATCATCTGCCTAACCTGAGTCACCAGTGTGAGGCAGCTAGTAAAACAGTCTGACACTGATTCAGTAGAATCCAGGGTTGTAATGTTATTAAGTACCAGATCTGTCATACTATGTTGTTCAAAAAACAAAAAATCAGAAAGTTTTTTCCTTTGGACAATACATTTTAAAAATAAGCTTATACAAACAAGGGAAGCATGACAAGAAACTTTCAAGCTACTCTCAGTGGTACATTAAGGCCAGGCACTCTGCTAAGCACTTCACATGCATTGTCTAATTTAATTCTCACAGTGGCTCTAAGAGGTGTGCATTCAGTTTGTCACAAAACAGAACATGAGGCTTAGGGTGCTCAAGAAACTTGTCCTGGGTTGCACAACTGATAAATGCAGAGCTGGGATTTCATACCAAGCTTGCACAAAACTAGAGCCTAGACACTGCCTCCAGCCAGGACCCAGAAAATTGTGGCTTGCTAGCAACTATAAAGCGAGTTTAGGATGACCAAAAAGAAAATGAGACTTTGGGGGAAAAGCCAGTAATTGTTTTTTGGATAAATGTATTACACAGATATGTTTAACTTAGTCCACATAATTGTTACGTTATTTTTTTTCTTTTTAAAGAGAACTTCACACAATGATTCTTATTGCCTACTTTTCTTAAAAATTGCAAGCAATACGAGACCTTCATTTTTAGCCTTTGGAGCTGCAGGGCATCTGCCCCACTCAAAAGGTTTAGATGTGCTAGTTTATTATAGTGTCTACAATGTCTTACAGAATCCTCTATTTGATTCTTCTAAGTTACCCACCTGGCTCCGGGGGAAAAGGAAGGAACATTGCGTTCTTTCCAGCTCCAGAAAGCAGTAAGAAGAAAAGAGGTCAGTTCCTTCAGCCAAAGCCCTTTCTCAAGGAGTGCAAGTTGAGCATTTAGACCAAGAACCTCACGAGGCAGTGAGGTTCCATCTGTAAAAGTAATCAGGTGGAGTTTCAATCCGTCGGAGATTCTGTGTCAGGTTAAGAGACTGGAATAGATGACCTCTATGATCCCACCATTTTGGCTCTCACTTAATAGGTCCTTAATATCTGTCTTTAGGTTTCAAAGTCCCAGCTGGAACATTTTCTTGCAGGGCTATTTTCTTTCAAGAAAATAATACCTACCAAATGGGAACAAAAATTGGTGCTGTGTTTGCATGTTCCCTGCCATACAGGTATTATTGTCTTAATGATAAAATAGAAGCTAGAAAGAACAGATGACTGTGGCCAGATATTTTACTCAGTCAGGATTTTCTTTGTCTACAAGTAGTTAAATGTTGTTTTCTGCCAGTTAATTTTCCTATAAGCTATTGCAAGATTCTTGCAGGTGGCCATTTCCAATAATGTTTGAATTCCTAGGAAAAAGGAGCTTCTTTAATAGATCTAACACTGGCAATGTTGAAAGATTTAGGGAGACGCTTATTTAAGTAAGCTCATAAAATAAAGAAGACTATTGTCAGGAAGATAGATGGATTTTCTTGTTTACAAAATTTTAACAAATAAATGTGATGATGGTTTGAAAATAGTGACATGTAATATCTTTTCATTTATGTAATTAAATTTAAAATTTAAACTTACAGTTTTGATTACATGTGTGGACATATATGTCACAATATGTCTATAATGAAAATAATACTTCACATTTTTATTATGTTTTCCAAAGCCCTGTCCCACCGCTGAATTTAATTTGCATAACAATTTTGCATGATATTTGCTCAGTGAACACACATGATATTTCAGAGTTCTGACATGTGATGAAGTGGTTTGTGTTCCCATGATATCCCATAGACTAGGATAGCAGCTCTTTCATACAAAAAGTGATGTCTTCATTTTTTCCCCTATAGCCCTTAGCTGAGTATTTTAAGCATAGTAAATTTTGTGAAATTTAATGGTAAGATTACCATTAACACTTTCATTGCTCCCAAACTTTCCCACCAGCATGTACGGAACACCTTATAAATTATGTCATCGCCCTTGTGCTTTGGTAGGGGCGGCACACACCAGTGCCTATGGGGTAAGGCAGGTAATGAAATGAGCAAAGCAGAGGCACATGCGGAAAACCAGTGCAAGCACATTGATAAATGACAGTTCGCATTTGGTCTTACTGTTGGGGAGAGAAAGTGTGATGGATCAGTCTGTGCTGAATGTGGCCACTTGGCACTCGGCATACATTTCCATATTCTTCTATGTGCATTTCTGGAGTGCAGCTAGGGCCCCATAGGTGAATCAGGCTCTGCTAATTAGATGTGTGTAATTTGGAGGCAGGATTGGAGACTTTTTTCTCTTGCTGTTTTACTTGGCAAATAAGGTTGCAGGTTGTCGGGAGAGGGAGCTGTAGGTAGCAGAGGCATTGGCCTTCTGATCTCTGAATCACTGATACAACATTGTTGTCTCGAAGAGTTAGGAATCAACATTTTAATGTGAAACAAAATGATTTTTAAAGTGTGCTTCTTAGGAATACTTTTAGATTTACATAAAAGTTATGAAGATTGTCCAGAGAGTTCTCATCTATCCCACGCCAATTTCCTCTGCTATTAATATCTTACATTAGTACGGTACAGTTGAATATCCCTTATCTGAAATGTTTGGGAACAGAAGTGTCTCAGATTTTGAAATATTTGTATTATACTTACGGGTTGAGCATCCCTAATCTGAAAATTCGAAATACCAAATGCTCCTCCATTGAGCATTTTCTTTGAGCATCATGGCAGCATTTAAAAATTTTGGATTTTGGATTTTTGAATTAGGGATGCTCAATCTGTACATTTATTAAAATTATTGAACTAAGCTGGGCATGATGGTGCACACCTGTAGTTCCAGCTACAAGAGGCTGAGGCAGGAGGATCGCTTAAGCCCCGGATTTCGAGGCCTCAGTGAGCTGTCATCACATTCCATCCTAAGCAACAGAGCAAGACATCCAATCTCAAAAAACAATTATTGAACTAATGTTGATGCATTATTATTAACTAACATTTACACCTTACACAGAATTTTTTGGTTTTTACTTTCTGTCCTTTTTCTGACCCAGGATCCCATTCAGGATACCACATTGCATTCAGTTGCCATGTCTCCTCGGGATCTTCTTGGCTGTGTAAGTTTCTCAGACTTGCCTTGCTTTTGATGACCTTGACAGTTTTATAACATACTGGTCAGGTATTTTTTAGAAAGCCCCCCTCAGATAATGTTTGTGTGATATTTTTCTCATAACTGGACTGAGATTATGGGTTTCTGGGAGGAAGACCACAGAGGTAAATTGCCATTCTCGCCACACCGTAACAAGGGTACATGTTATCAATATGACCGATGATATTACCCTTGGTCATGTGGCTGAGGTGGTGTCCGTCGGGGTTCTCCATTGGAAAGTTACTCTTTTCCCCTTTCCACCCTGCACTCTCAAGAAAGTCGCTATGCACGGCCCACACTCATGGGATGGGAAATTACACTCCACCTCCTTGAGGCTGCAGTAGCTACATAATTTATGCGGAATTCTTCTTTGGGAGATATAAATTATGTGTTCTCTTTTGTATTACTTCATTCAGTCATTTTTGTAAAATCTCTCCATTTTTAAATGCTGACAGCTCATTCTTTCCCTCACTCCCTCCAAAAGAAGTGGACATGTTTTGAAACTTAAACATCTTCTGGGCCAACACTTTGAGACCTCTGTAGAGGAGGCTATTGCTGACTTGCTTGCAATAGAGTTTGGGGCTCTGGGCACGTTCTGGGGACTTTCTTAGACCCAGGGGCCTTGTGGGAGGCCTGGGTCATACTGGGCAGGCAATTGCTACTCACCTGAATGGAAGGCTGACCCCAGCCCCTTCTTCTGATGCTTTGTCAATACATCTCCTGGGAATGCTGCAACCACAGGACTTAAACAAGAGCTTGGACAGCAGATGTTGTGTCGCCTCGCTCTGTTTCCTGCATTTTTAAAATTTGCTGAAAACGTTCTCAACTGTTGCAGGCTGGTTGAGGTGCTGTGGGACTCAGGGTTGCAGTGACTAACAGTCATTACTACTGCAGCAAAGTGAGCACGTAGAGAATACTAGACTTTGTACGGTTGGAATAGAGCCTCGGGACATAGAACCAAATTCTCCTCTGCTGAGGGATCCCGGACCTGGGGGCCAGCCCTGCCAGACTTACACTCTGGGGGCCTCAGCCATGCATCCCTCCCAGGGCTGTCAGGACCCTAGAGTCTCCTACTGCCACAAAGGAAGCCACGTTGAGCGGCTCCGGCTGCTGAGCCAATGTGCTTCCCTCCGCCTCTCGTGCCCATGCTTCAAGAGCCTAACGAGCATCCTGGCTGGAGGGAGTCCCTAGGAGCCACCTGCCCTGCTGTCTCAAGATTAATGGAATCAAGTGATGCAGCAAAAATGCCATGACAGAACCTTATGCTGCCAATCCTCTCGGTGTCATTTAGCTAAAGAAACCGTAAACAAAAAACGAAGAAGAAGAAAACAGCTGGTGGTATAATCCTGCCCTGTTCTTCGTGAGAAAGAGAATGGGAAGGGGAGTCTTTATTTTCACATCTGAGAGGACTCTGTTGGCAGAAACTTCTAGGGAAACTTCTACGTGCCCATGGCTGTAACTCCAACTTTATTGTGAAATGTGAGAGCTGGGACTCAGCTGTAGCCCCTCCCTCTCCAAGGTGGCCCTTTGTGACCTCCAGAGCTCTACTTCAAACAACTCAATTTCAGGGATTTCATAGCTCTTTATAAACCCAGCAGTGAGTAGCACACTCTATTTCCCCTGATTCAAGAGAAGAGAAACCAAGGCACTGAATAATCACAGGCCGTCTGGTGTGGTCAGGGACTAAGAGCACAAAAGCAGAGTTTGACATTTGAGTTATATCCATGGGCAAACAATTCTCACTGTTTCTTGACAAATTTCAAGTTTTGCTCTTGAGGGAGGAACTGTAGTTGTGACTTTGTTTGTTCAAAGACACAGAATCAGGTACTCAAATGTGCCCTCAATAATGCTGAGGTTTGCGGGGCAAGACGTGAAATGTAAAAGTCAGGAATGTTAATGGCTGAGGCAGACAAACAGGTTATTCACTTTCTTTTTGAACTCCATGCCTACCCACCTTCTGGGGATTATATTCTCCATTCTGAGGAAGCAAATTGGCCATGGTTTAAAGCCCAAATACTGGCTGGAGGTCTCATTTGAAGAGTCTGTTTGTCTTGCTGTCAAGCTTGTGTTCAGAGCTAACTGGGCCTGGAAGGGTGAAGAATCCTGGAGAATCGGGGGCTACAGCCAAGGTGAAATCATTACGACGTAAAATATCCCTTTTAAGAAAGCCTCAAATTCTAAAAGTTCAGTTCTAGATTTTCAGAATTGCAGATTCATGATAAACAGTCGCCGGGTCACAACATGTGAAGTTAGTACCCAGCTGCTCCCAATAAATTCTATCTTGGTCTTCTTTTTATGTTTTTTTAAAAAAGCTTTCTTTCCCCCAGAAGTAATACTTAACTCATGATAAAATCATTGAGACATTCAAATATCAGAACTTCTGTGGCTTAATACCAACTGCTTTATTTAGCTAATAAAAACTAACATTCGTAACATGTTTACTGTGTGCCAAGCACTACATTGAAATAGCACTTTACCTAAATTATCTAATTTATTAATAATTTTCATAATGCTATAAAAATATCATCCCTCTTTCACAGATGGAGGAACTACAGCACGAAGAGGTTGCTAACGTGCCTGAGGTGGTGTGGCTGGTGAGTGGCCGAGCCGGCCAAAGGCTCAGGTTTTGACCTCTCAGTACCTTAAGGGCTCAGTGATTGTGAAAGGCAGGAATTGATAGTAGGAGAATGTACTTTGTTTGAGATTAAAAAAAATATGTTCTCTTTGATTGTAACTAATGCCATTTGCTTCTGTAACCGTGCTTGCTTTTAGTTGTTTGTTAAATATAGGAGTAAGAGC